>CM051375.1:17803922-17855789 GCA_028015245.1 Cardamine occulta | reverse complement strand
AAGAGCTAACTGTCATGAAGGGAAGAGCGTGAAGCTTGATTGCCTAATGAAACCACCACCTCCTGGACTACCTTTCCAACTTGCCATCTTGGACAAGCTTTCGTTTGGTACTAGCCAGTTCGGAGTTAGCAACAAGGAACGCCATTTTCTCACCATAACACATTTCGCTTCTTGGACCATTTTTCGGATTTAGCATAGCTGTCTTGATGCAGCGGGTTGGAAAAATAGTAAACCAACCCAGAAAATTCTGAAACTTTGTGGAGACATCACCAACAGCCATACTAAGCACCAGGAAAAAACGGATCAACGTTTGGATTCACGGTTTGAAAGTTATGATCAATTCCCCAGAAGCTGTCCGAATGCTACACCCCATTGGTTTTGGAATTCATGAACCTTCTTCTTTGCTCAGAACATATGAGATTCAATCCGCCCTCTTCTTGTAGTTTTCTCCATCAAGGATCGCCACACGGTCTAGAATGATCACCCCTAAAAAGAGATGACAACCGGATGGAAGAATAGTGACCCCTTCAAGAACTTCTACTTGATGGACCCTTTGAAACTTCCCTCTTCGTCTTAAGAAACTGAGGAGATCAGCCAGCCCTTCTTCTTATAGCCAGCTGTCCCCCCCATGGGTTTTTTTCCAACTCCAAGAACTCCTCAGCGCCCAGCCCATGTCTCCTCACCAAGAGCCTTCAGCTTATTGTTCTATGACTTGTCTACTCCATGCTTTCCTCAACAAATGAAGTCCCTCAACAACTTGTAAACTGAGCTGGCCCGAACCTTACTCAACCCTTGGTTGGGGTCCCTCAACAACTCATCTTTTCAAGCTGGCACGAATCTACATCATCAAAGGAATGATCATGGAGCTTGCTTGGATCACCACACTAACCACATGCTAAGGTCTGCCATGCCTTTCTGGTCTGCCATTTCGGTCAGCCATCTCGGGACTCACTTGACTCTCCTTGCATTTGGGTCAGCTTTCTTGGTGACATCAACTTTAGCTGTTTTCTCCTCTGCCTCAGCAACCTCCTAGAGCTTTTTCCTTTGCCTCCTTGATCTTTTGTAGAGGAGACAACCAATTCTTCCAAAAAGACCAGAACCTAACAAGAACCTTGGTGAGACGCTGAACCTTGCTTCCGTGGAGAACCAGAATCTGTGAGAACCATAACCTCAAGAACCTGAAGTAGGACCCGACCAGAACCTGACAATCCGTGAGAACCAGAATCAACCAGAAACAGCTTCAGACCAATTCCAGAACCAGCTTCTACAATCTGAACCAGAACCAATTGCTACAAGATCTCAAAATTGCTAAGATCCTCCGAAAATCACATTGAGAAATAATCCAATCCTTGTTGATCCACACACCAAATCAGCTAAAGAGGAGACAATCAATACTTCTGCCAAGACCAGCACCTTTCAAGAACCTTGGTGAAACCCAATAGATAACCAGAACAAAACTCAAAAGGAACCAGCATTAGGTGCTACAAGATCTCAAAATCACCTTGAGAACCAGAACATCCATCAGAGCCAGAACAAGAATACTTCTTCCCTGAGCTTAGAACCAGAACCAGAACTTTGTGGCTGAGATTAGAACAACATCAGATTGATTGAGCTAAGCCGAGATGATTGATTCAGTTCAAGAACATGGGGGGGGGGGGGGGCTGTGCCGAGAATAGAGATTCAAGAATGAGTGAATAAGATTTGAGAATACAAACCAAGATCATGACTAACCTTGCTCTGATACCATGTAAGTTTATGCGGAATAAGATTGAAAGATTGAGAGAATTCAACAAGAATCAAAGAGAGAATTGATGAAAAAAGAGAATTGGAGGCACAGCCCCCCCCCAAAGGGCAAAAATCAACTTAGGGTTACAAATGGGGGGGTTTCCCCTTTTATAGGAGAAGGGGAAACCCTAAATGAAAAACATGAGCGGTATGAATAGTAATCTGACCCCTGGGATGAACAGTAACCTGGGTCGGGAATATATTCCTAGAACTTGTAGACGAAGACTCTCGGGATGAATAGTGATCTAGACTCTAGGGATGAATAGTACCCGGACGAATAGTACCCTGATGAAAAGTACCCGCGAGATGGACGGAATACCTTTTCTCAATAATAATGTCGTTTTTGGGACTCTCATCTTGAAGATGGTTAAATCTTTGTCCATGAAAGTATTGATTATTTATATTCACATCCATATATGTTGTTTTATCCTTCATATGTTTCTTCTTGCTACAACTCCCAAGTTTACCATTAGAAACTCGTATGACATTTAAAGACCTAACAGAAATGTGAGATAAGCTATAATGCTTGTTTCTTACTTGGTCTTCAGGCCCCACCTTAGTAGCATGCTTCAACTACTTTGACTGTTCAACCTTTCTATTCACTCTCATTTCTATCTTGAAGGGTCATAACACCGTCTTTGAAACTATTATCTTGAAAATGGTTAAATCTTTGCCCATAAAAGCATTGATTCTTCATATTCACATCAATATGTGTTGTTTTAGCCTCCATATATTTCTTGTTGCTACAACTATCAAAATTCACCATTAGAAACTCCTATGACATTCAAAGACCTAATAAACTGTGGGATAAGCTATAATGCTTGTTTCTAGCTTTGTCTTGCGTCTCCACCTTAGTAGCATTCTTTAACTACTTTGACACTTCAACATTTCTATTCACTCTCATTTCTATTTAGAAGGGTCATAACTACGTTTTCAATATAATCGTCATGAAAATGGTTAAATCTTTGTCAATGAAAGCATTGATTCTTCTTATTCTTATCAATAGGTGTTAATTCGGCCTCCATATGTGTCTTCTTGCTAGAACTCTGAAATTCACCATTAGAAACTCCTATGAGATTCCAAGAGCTAACATAACTCTGGGATAAGCTATATTGCTTGTTTTTTACTTAGACTTGCGTCTCCACCTTGGTAGCATGCTTTAACTACTTTGACACCTTAATACTTCTATTTACTCTCATTTCTATCTTGAAGGGTCATAACTACATTTTTTGAACAACTATCTTGAAAATGGTCAAACGTTTGTTAGTGAAAGCATTGATTCTTCATATTCACATTAATAGGTGTTGTGTCAGCCTCCATTGGTGTCTCTTTGCTACAACTCGCAATTTTACAATAAGAAACTCCTAAGAGATTCAAAGACCTAATAGAACTGTGGGATAAGCTATAATGCTTGTTTCTTACTTTGTCTTGCGTGTCCGCCTGTAGCATACTTCAACTACTTTGATACTTTGACCTTTTTATTCACTCTCATTTCTATCTTCAAGGGTCAAAATGTCGTTTTTGGGACTCTTATCTTGAAAATGGTTAAATCTTTGTCCATGAAAGTATTGATTCTTCATATTCACATCCATATATGTTGTTTTAGCCTCCATATGTTTCTTCTTGCTACAACTCCCAAATTTACCATTAGAAACTCGTATAACATTTAAAGACCTAACAGAAATGTGAGATAAGCTATAATGCTTGTTTCTTACTTGGTCTTGCGTCCCCACCTTAGTAGCATGCTTAAACTACTTTGACTGTTGAACCTTTCTATTCAGTCTCATTTCTATCTTGAAGGGTCATAACACCGTCTTTGAAACTATTATCTTGAAAATGGTCAAATCTTTGTCCATAAAAGCATTGATTCTTCATATTCACATCAATATGTGTTGTTTTAGCCTCCATATATTTCTTGTTGCTACAACTATGAAAATTCACCATTAGAAACTCCTATGACATTCAAAGACCTAATAAACTGTGGGATAAGCTATAATGCTTGTTTCTTGCTTTGTCTTACGCCTCCACCTTAGTAGCATTCTTTAACTACTTTGACACTTCAACCTTTATATTCACTCTCATTTCTATTTAGAAGGGTCATAACTACGTTTTTGAGATAATCGTCTTGAAAATGGTTAAATATTTGTCAATGAAAGCATTGATTACTCATATTCTTATCAATAGGTGTTAATTCAGCCTCCATATGTGTCTTATTGTTAGAACTCTGAAATTCACCATTAGAAACTCTTATTAGAATCCACGAACTAACATAACTCTGGGATAAGCTATATTGCTTGTTTCTTACTTAGACTTCGCTCCACCTTGGTAGCATGCTTTAACTACTTTGACACCTAAACACTTATATTTACTCTCATTTCTATCTTGAAGGGTCATAACTACATTTTATGAACAACTATCTTGAAAATGGTCAAATGTTTGTTAGTGAAAGCATTGAATCTTCATATTCACATTAATAGGTGTTGTGTCAGCCTCCATTGGTGTCTATTTGCTACAACTCGCAATTTTACAATAAGAAACTCCTAAGAGTTTCAAAGACCTAATAGAACTGTGGGATAAGCTATAATGCTTGTTTCTTACTTTTGTCTTATGGTCCTACCATGAAGCATACTCTTTAACTACTTTGATACTTCAACCTTTTTATTCACTCTCATTTCTGTCTTGAAGGGTCATAATGTCGCTTTTGGGACTCTTATCTTGAAAATGGTTAAATCTTTGTCCATGAAAGTATTGATTCTTCATATTCACATCCATATATGTTGTTTTAGCCTCCATATGTTTCTTCTTGCTACAACTCCCAAATTTACCTTTAGAAACTCGTATAATGTTTAAAGACCTAACAGAAATATGAGATAAGCTATAATGCTTGTTTGTTACTTGGTCTTGCGTCCCCACCTTAGTAGCATGCTTCAACTACTTTGACTGTTCAACCTTTCTATTCACTCTCATTTCTATCTTGAAGGGTCATAACACCGTCTTTGAAACTATTATCTTGAAAATAGTCAAATCTTTGTCCATAAAAGCATTGATTCTTCAAATTCACATCAATATGTGTTGTTTTAGCCTCCATATATTTCTTGTCGCTACAACTCCCAAAATTCACCATAAGAAACTCCTATGACATTCAAAGACCTAATAGAATTGTGGGATAAGCTATAATGCTTGTTTCTTCCTTTGTCTTGCGTCTCCACCTTAGTAGCATTCTTTAACTACTTTGACACTTTAACTTGTCTATTCACTCTCATTTCTATTTAGAAGGGTCATAACTACGTTTTTGGGACTATCGTCTTTAAAATGGTTAAATCTTTGTCAAAGAAATTATTGATTCTTCATATTCTCATCAATAGGTTTTAATTCGGCCTCCATATGTGTCTTCTTGCTGTAACTCTGAAATTCACCATTAGAAACTCCTATGAGATTCCAAGAACTAATATAACTCTAGGATAAGCTATATTGTTTGTTTCTTACTTAGACTTGCGTCTCCACCTTGGTAGCATGTTTTAACTACTTTGACACCTAAACACTTCTATTTACTCTCATTTCTATCTTGAAGGGTCATAACTACATTTTTAGAACAACTATCTTGAAAATGGTCAAATGTTTGTTAGTAAAAGCATTGATTCTTCATATTCACATTAATAGGTGTTGTGTCAGCCTCCATTGGTGTCTCTTTGCTACAACTCGCAATTTTACAATAAGAAACTCCTAAGAGATTCAAAGACCTAATAGAACTGTGGGATAAGCTATAATGCTTGTTTCTTACTTCGTCTTGCGTGTCCGCCTGTAGCATACTTCAACTACTTTGATACTTCAACCTTTTTATTCACTCTCATTTCTATCTTGAAGGGTCATAATGTCGTTTTTGGGACTCTTATCTTGAAAATGGTTAAATCTTTGTCCATAAAAGTATTGATTCTTCACATTCACATCCATATATGTTGTTTTAGCCTCTATATGTTTCTTCTTGCTACAACTCCTAAATTTACCATTAGAAACTCGTATGACATTTAAAGACCTTACAAAAATGTGAGATAAGCTATAATGCTTGTTTCTTACTTGGTCTTGCGTCCCCACCTTAGTAGCATGCTTCAACTACTTTGACTGTTCAACCTTTCTATTCACTCTCATTTCTATCTTGAAGGGTCATAACACCGTCTTTCAAATTATTACCTTGAAAATGGTCAAATCTTTGTCCATAAAAGCATTGATTCTTCATATTCACATCAATATGTGTTGTTTTAGCCTCCATATATTTCTTGTTGCTACAACTATCAAAATTCACCATTAGAAACTCCTATAAAGTTCAAAGACCTAATAAACTGTGGGATAAGCTATAATGCTTGTTTCTTGCTTTGTCTTGCGTCTCCACCTTAGTAGCATTCTTTAACTACTTTGACACTTCAACCTTTCTTTTCACTCTCATTTCTATATAGAAGGGTCATAACTATGTTTTTGAGATAATCGTCTTGAAATTGGTTAAATCTTTGTCAATAAAAGCATTGACTCTTCGTATTCTTATCAATAGGTGTTAATTCAGCCTCCATATGTGTCTTCTTACTAGAACTCTGAAATTTACCATTAGAAACTCGTATGAGATTCCAAGAACTAACATAACTCTTGGATAAACTATATTGCTTATTTCTTACTTAGACATGCGTCTCCACCTTGGTAGCATGCTTTAACTACTTTGACACCTAAACACTTCTATTTACTCTCATTTCTATCTTGAAGGGTCATAACTACATTTTTGGAATAACTATCTTGAAAATGGTCAAATGTTTGTCCATGAAAGCATTGATTCTTCATATTCACATTAATAGGTGTTGTGTCAGCCTACATTGGTGTCTATTTGCTACAACTCGCAATTTTACAATAAGAAACTCCTACGAGATTCAAAGACCTAGTAAAACTCTGGGATAAGCTGTAATGCTTGTTTCTTACTTTGTCTTGCGTCTCCACCTTAGTAGCATTCTTTAACTATTTTGACACTTCAACCTGTCTATTCAGTCTCATTTCTATTTAGAAGGGTCATAACTACGTTTTTGGGACTATCGTCTTGAAAATTGTTATATCGTTGTCAATGAAAGCATTGATTCTTCATATTCTCATCAAGAGAAGTTAATTCGGCCTCCATATGTGTCTTCTTGCTATAACTCTAAAATTCACCATTAGAAACTCCTATGAGATTCCAAGAACTAACATAACTCTGGGATAAGCTATAAATCTTGTTTCTTACTTTGACTTGTATCTCCACCTTGGTAGCATGCTTCAACTACTTGGACACCTAAACACTTCTATTCCCTCTCATTTCTCTCTTGAAGGGTTATAACTACGTTTTTGGGACAATCATCTTCGACATGGTCAAATCTTTGTTAGTGAAAGCATTGATTGTTCATATTCACATCAATAAGTATTATGTCAGCCTCCATAGGTGTCTCCTTACTACAACTCCCAAAATTCACCATAAGAAACTCCTATGACATTCAAGGACCTAATAGAACTGTGGGATAAGCTATAATGCTTGTTTCTTACTTTGCTTGCGTCTCCACCTTAGTAGCATTCTTTAACTACTTTGAAATTTCAACCTGTCTATTCACTCTCATTTCTATTGAGAAGGGACATAACTACGTTTTTGGGACTATCGTCTTAAAAATGGTTAAATCTTTGTCAATGAAAGCTTGATTTTTCATATTCTCATCAATAGGTGTCAATTCGGCCTCCATATGTGTCTTCTTGCTATAACTCTGAAATTCATCATTAGAAACTCCTATGATATTCCAAGAACTAACATAACTCTGGGATAAGCTATAATGCTTGTTTCTTACTTTGACTTGCTTCTCCACCTTAATAGCATGCTTCAACTACTTTGATATTGAGAAAAGGCGTTCCGTGAAGAAGGTCGGGTACTATTCATCTCGGGTACTATTCATTCTGAGACCCAAGATTACTATTCATCCCGTGAATCTATTGAGAAAAGGCATTCCATGAAGAAGGTCGAGTACTATTCATCTCGGATACTATTCATCCCGAGACATGAGATTACTATTCATCCCCTGCTGTATGCTGCGTTTTCATTATTGCTGCAGTTTTTTTATTTAGGGCTTCCTCCTTCAACTTTAAAAGGAGGAAACCCCTCCCTTTGTAACCTAATCACTATTTGCGCCTCCTTTGGCTTAAAATGGCCCTTAGGGGCTGCTCTCTCTATTGTTCTTGCTTAGTCACCTATTCTCCTTAATTATTTACATTTAGCATTAATCTTTTATTGTCTCTTGTTTAATTTGCATAATCTCTCATTCTCCTTTACTTGTTTTATGCATCTATTCTCTTAATTCTCTCATTCTCTTATGTTTATTTCCGCATTTAATCTCACATTTGACACCTAAACACTTCTATTTCCTCTCATTTCTATCTTGAAGGGTTATAACAACGTTTTTGGGACTATCATCTTGGAAATGGTCAGATCTTTGTTAGTGAAAGCATTGATTGTTCATATTCACATCAATAGGTATTGTGTCAGCCTGCATAGGTGTCTCCTTGCTACAACTCCCAATTTTACAATAAGAAACTCCTAAGAGATTCAAAAACCTAATAAACCTGTGGGATAAGCTATAATGCTTGTTTCTTACTTAGAGTTGCGTCTCCACCTTGGTAGCATGCTTCAACTACTTTGATACTTCAACCTTTCTATTCACTTTCATTTCTATCTTGTAGGGTCATAATGTCGTTTTTGGGACTCTCATCTTGAAAATGGTTAAATCTTTGTCCATGAAAGCATTTATTCTTCATATTCACATCCATATATGTTGTTTTAGCCTCCATATGTTTCTTCTTGCTACAACTCCCAAATTTACCATTAGAAACTCGTATGACATTCAAAGACCTAGCAGAAATGTGAGATAAGCTATAATGCTTGCTTCTTACTTTGTCTTGCGTCCCCACCTTAGTAGCATGCTTCAACCACTTTGATAGTTCAACCTTTCTATTCACTCTCATTTCTATCTTGAAGGGTAAGAACACCGTCTTTGGGACTATTATCTTGAAAATGGTCAAATCTTTGTCCATAAAAGCATTGATTCTTCATATTCACATCAATATGTGTTGTTTTAGCCTCCATATATTTCTTGTTGCTACAACTCCCAAAATTCACCATTAGAAACTCCTATGACAGTCAAAGACATAATAGAACTATGGGATCAGCTATAATGCTTGTTTCTGGCTTTGTCTTGTGTCTCCACCTTAGTAGCATTCTTTAACTACTTTGACACTTCAACCTTTCTATTCACTCTTATATCTATTTAGAAGAGTCATAACTACGTTTTTGGGATAATCGTCTTGAAAATGGTTAAATCTTTGTAAATGAAAGCATTGATTTCTAATATTCTCATCAATAGGTGTTAATTCGGCCTCCATATATGTCTTGTTGCTATAACTATGAAATTCACTATTAGAAACTCCTACGAGATTCCAAGAACTAACATAACTCTAGGATAAGCTATAATGCTTGTTTCTTACTTTGACTTGCGTCTCTGACTTGGTAGCATGCGTAAACTACTTTGACACCTAAACACTTATATTCCCTCTCATTTCTCTCTTGAAAGGTTATAACTACGTTTTTGGGACACTCATCTTGGAAATTGTCAAATCTTTGTTAGTTATAGCATTGATTGTTCATATTCACATCAATAGGTATTGTGTCAGCCTGCATAGGTGTCTCCTTGCTACAACTCGCAATTTTACAATAAGAAACTCCTAAGAGATTCAAAGACTTAACAAAACTGTGGGATAAGCTATAATTCTTGTTTCTTACTTAGACTTGCGTCTCCACCTTGGTAGCATGCTTCAACTACTTTGATATTTCAACCTCTCTATTCACTTTCATTTCTATCTTGAAGGGTCATAATGTCGTTTTTGGGACTCTCATCTTGAAAATGGTTAAATCTTTGTCCATGAAAGCATTGATTCTTCATATTCACATCCATATATGTTGTTTTAGCCTTCATATGTTTCTTCTTGCTACAACTCCCAAATTTACCATTAGAAACTCGTATGACATTCAAAGACCTAGCAGAAATGTGAGATAAGCTGTAATGCTTGCTTCTTACTTTGTCTTGCGTCCCCACCTTAGTAGCATGCTTCAACTACTTTGACAGTTCAACCTTTCTATTCACTCTCATTTCTGTCTTGAAGGGTCATAACATCGTCTTTGGGACTATTATCTTGAAAGTGGTCAAATCTTTGTCCATAAAAGCATTGATTCTTCATATTCACATCAATATGTGTTGTTTTAGCCTCCATATATTTTTTGTTGCTACAACTCCCAAAATTCACCATTAGAAACTCCTATGACATTTAAAGACCTAATAGAACTATGGGATCAGCTATAATGCTTGTTTCTTGCTTTGTCTTGCGTCTCCACCATAGTAGCATTCTTTAATTACTTTGACACTTCAACCTTTCTATTCACTCGCATATCTATTTAGAAGGGTCATAACTGTGAGAATAAATGCAGAAATAAACATAAGAGAATGAGAGAATTAAGAGAATAGATGCATAAAACAAGTAAAGGAGAATGGGAGATTATGCAAAATTAAACTAGAGAGAATAAGAGATTAAGGATAAATAAAGGAGAATAAGCATGAATAATTAGAGAGAAGCTAGAGAGATGAAAATCTGCAGCCCCTAAGGGCTTTTAGACCAAAGGAGGCGGAATTATCAATCAGGTTAGAGGGAGGGTTTCCTCCTTTTATAGTTGAAGGAGGAAGCCCTAAATAAAAAACCTGCAGCAATAATGAAAACGCAGCTTACAGCACGGGATGAATAGTAATCCGTGTCTCGGGATGAATAGTATCCGAGATGAATAGTACCCGATCTTCTTCATTGAATGCCTTTTCTCAATAGATTAACGGGATGAATAGTAATCTTGGGTCTCAGGATGAACAGTAATCTCGGGTCTCGGGATGAATAGTATCCGAGATGAATAGTACCCGATCTTCTTCATGGAATGCCTTTCTTAATACTCCCCCTCAAGCTTAGTCGTCGGTGAACAAAGACTTAGCTTGGACCTACATAGGCGTTACCTCGGTAAAAACCTCATCATAGAAAAAACCACTTGGGAAAAAATCTATGATGAGGAAAAGAGCATAACGCTCATGAGTAGGGATATGATCAAGGAAGAGAGTGTAGCGTGAAGACTTTAAGTACCTCGATCTTCAAAGATAGCTTTGAGCCACGTCGACTTTCCTATGCTTCTTCTTGTCCAGTCTGTTGCTTTAGCTTGCTTTTCACTTCCTCTTCAAGGATATAGTTTTGACGGTATGGATATTTTCATGTGCCTCATCTAGCTGGTCTCATGACTTTGGCATTTTTTTTTTTCTTTCCTCCAGTTGTTTAGCTTGGTTACTCATATGTGTTTCCCGGTCTCTTCTTTTAAGGTAGCCTTCGTTTCTCCATACTGTATGCCTTGGAGTGCTTGGTTACTGCCTGACTTGCTTCGATCAGAACCTTCCCAAACGCATCATGCCTTGCCATCTTGACCACACTTCATAATAACACGCTTCATAAACACACTCGCCTTTCCTCTATAGTGCTCACATACTCCCCCTCAAGCTTGATCATGCATCAATGTATCCATCTGATCAAGCTTGTGACACTGAGAGGAAAAACTCCCCCTTGTTCCTTAGCCCTTGGTGTGAAAATCTTCACTTTTCACAAGACAGACCACGTTTCGGTAAACCAAACACAATTCGCAAACCATAACCAAGAAACACTTCATACTGGTCCCAAACGAACACTAACTCTTGTAGTTCCCTTGTGTCCAAATATCGTCACAAGCAGAACATTAGAAGCCTTTCATCGAATAGGACACTTCTAATGAACCAACGGCTTCTTTACTTCATTTCTTCTCATGTGATCCTTTTCTTTGTGTCTAAACTTCTTGAGAGAATAGTCACGGCACTTACTCCTTTGTACCTTCATCATGAGATACAAAATTTTAAAGCAATGGCCGTGGGATTTTAAGAAGCTTAGATAAAATATATAGTAACACATAAGAGAAATGAATTTAATGATATCAAGACGAAAACAAATTGTAACACTAAGTATGATGGAATAAGCAAGAGTTTAGAGAGTTGTCCCTTGTGGTTTATGATCCGGTAAACAAGTATGGTGAGTCAGTCTTCTTGTAATGATTTTGGGAACACCTTAAGTGGATCTTCTTCTCAACATTTCTTGAGTAACGCCGTTCTTTATCCATCTTATGAATATGTAAGCTCTAAGGACTTCTTTACTCTATTTCTTCTCTATGTGTCCCCTTCTTCTTTAACACTTCTCTCACCAAGAATAATCCCGGCTTTCCTTGTTTAAACCCTTCATAGAGGACTTAAATTCAGTAAGTAATTGCCATGGGGGGTTTAAGAAGGTAAAACAAATTGGGTTTGCATATTAAAGAAATAAGAGAAATAATTCACAAGACTCAAAGATATTCAAATTAATGACAAGTTCAAGTGTACTCCCTTTGGGTTGATAACTCAGATAGTGCCCCATTGGTCATGAATTGGATTGATCAATGTGATCTTCATGCATTTTCTTCTTGGGATTTATACACTTTTACCTATGCATACACAAGGGTTAGTAGAAAATTTTTTTTTTCCTCTTTATGGTTCTTCACCATAAAGACTATTTACTCTCTTATGAGAGCCTGGATTTAATTATGGTCTTAGGAATTTTAAAATCATTAAGATATGAAACTCGGACCAAAATTTTATCCTTAGCAAAACTGAGATGTACCAAAGCCATATTTTGTTTCGCATTCATAAGAAGGAAAGCAGACTAAGATTCATCTTTTCATTTGAAAACAAGGGATGAACAATGATTTATTTGAAAATACTTCACATAAAAATATTTTCCCAGATCAGTGTTCATCTTTTGAAAACAATCATGGACTTCAGTGCTTTAAAGCCGCTAGTCATGATTTAACTCGGGTGAAAAATGATCTTAGGTGTATTTTAAACTCACAAGGAATTTTAATACGGACCATTTCACCTTAGGGAGCAAACTCATGAACCAGGGGCTTCAACGCTTAGAAGCGGTCCAAGGTTTTAAATTCAAGGAATAGAAATGAAAAATAAATTTAAAGATTGAAGGAACGAAGGACTTAAAATATTTTGAAAGTAGTCCAAGGTCTGATTTTGATCAAAAGAACTTGGATTCAGCAAGGTTCTACAGCCATGAGTATCCTTAAGGTTTCCTCTCCTTATTTAAAAAGATTCAGGTTCCTCTAGGACTCAAGCTACAGATTCATCAAGGTTCTCATTCTTTTGATTTAAAAAGGAAATTTGGATTCAACATGCTCATGTAAACTCATAAGAGCTAAATGAAACATGGTTCTCTTTCCTTTAAAGCCAGATTCATCATAGCTTCACACGCTTCAATCCATAAGGGTTAAGCAAATTTTACTATGGTTCTCAAAAAAGAGGAATTCGGATTCAACAAGGCCATTTCTACCCACAAGGGCATAATGAACTAGGGTTCTCTTTCCTTTAGCTGGAATCAACTCGGCTTTTGAAGAGAAGATGATTTAATTTTAGTTTATGCTTGTTTCCACAAGAAAGAAGCTTTTACTATAAATCTCTTTCTCAAGGAAGCTTGGATTCAGCAAGGTCATTTACACTCATAAGAGCTGAATGAACCCAGGTTCTCCTCCCTTTAATTGGAAGCTTGGATTCAGCAAGGTCATTTACGCTCATAAGAGCAAAATGAACCCAGGTTCACCTTCCTTTAACCGATTTTCAACACAGCTTTAAGACACTAAACGGATGTGATATGAACCTCCTGAGCATATGGATCGATTCTGAAGTTGAGGAAGTCGAGAGATCACGATCTGGGAATTTCAGAGAATGAGCTCGAGCAAGTTTGATCGAGCTGGAAGCGCGGAAGTGCTCGGATTTCGCTAAAAACTTAGGAGCGCGTAGTTAAAGAGCTGAGTAGTCGGTCTCTTAAGTTTCGTTTCGATCTGACAAGCGGGCGAAGAGAAACGAGGGCACGGATGGAGCGGATCTAGGTGATTTCGGACCAGGTGGAGTGAGTAGCTTCAGTTCGAGAGATATGAGCTTCTCTTGAACGGCTGAGTTCTTCCTTTGATGGATTTTCGAACCAAAAGGAAGAACGAGTTGGATTTCCCAACCAGTGAACTATCTAGAGAGTTGGATGAAAATAGAAGATAGTTGATTTCCACAAAGAGTTTACAAGTCTTTAAATAGCTAGTGTGTAAAATGAAAATGGGCCAAAAATAGAGTAATGGGCCAAATACATAGATATAGATATAAATGGGTTCTCTTGTTCAATTGTGACCCATAAGCCTCATTAAAACCTTACTTGCCAAAACCCAATGGGAAAAAGACAAGTGAAGGAAAAAGAGTGCGAATGGATCACAAGCCCATTTATACCTCTTCACAAGCCTGAATCGATACTAAGGCATTGTGGACTGGTGAGTCTTCTTCTTGAATCTGCTTCATCATTCCAGCCACCAATTGGTTGAGTTGTTTGGCTTTGGCTCTGGTTATTGGTCCGGTTGGCATCTCGATTATCTTAGCAGCTCCACGATCATCTCCTAGCTCCTCCTCAGCCTCTAGTTCTTCTTCTTCCTCCTTGCTGCTCAGGTTCATACCATCTCCTCCCTCTTGAAAAGGATTTGTCCTCAAATCTGGATCATCTGCAACAAAAGGAATCAAGTCAGACACATTGAAACTGGGACTAACTTCATACTTACCTTGAAGATCGAGTTGATAGGCGTTGTCATTAATCCTCTTGGTGACTGTGGAATGGTCCATCAATTCTGGGCATTAATTTGGACTTCCTCTCAGCTGGGAACCGCTCCTGGCGCAGATGCAACCAAACTTGCTCACCTTCTGCAAATACCACTTGGCGCCTTCCTTTGTTAGCTTGGTTAGCATATTGTTGGGTCCTCTTTTCTATGTTCTCACGTGCTTTTGCATGAATCTGTTTAACTAGCTCAGCCTTCTTCTTTCCATCTAAGCTGCTTCTTTCACTCATAGGTAAAGGAGTTAAATCCAGAGGAGATAAAGGATTAAAGCCATAAACAATCTCAAATGGTGAGTAGTTAGATGCAGAATGAATGGCATGATTATATGCAAATTCGACATGAGGTAAACATTCTTCCCAAGTGCGGATATTCTTCTTAATTAATGCACGTAGAAGAGTACCTAGTGTCCTATTAACTACCTCAGTTTGGCCATCAGTCTGAGGGTGACATGTAGTTGAGAACACTAGCTTAGTTCCTAGTTTTGACCAAACAGTTCTCCAAAAATGACTTAGAAACTTAGTGTCTCTATCAGATACAATGGTCCTAGGCATGCCATGAAGCCTAACAATCTCCTTAAAGAACAACGTTGCTATATGAGATGCATCATCAGTCTTATGGCAAGCAATGAAATGGGACATCTTAGAGAATCTGTCTACAACTACAAAGATAGAATCTTTTCCAGTTCGAGTTCTAGGCAAACCTACTATGAAATCCATTGAAATGTCAGTCCAAGGATGAGTAGGAATAGGTAAAGGAGTATACAAACCACTTGGCTGAACCTTAGATTTGGCCTGTTTGCAAGTTCCCGAGAACAGATCCTCTCAACATCACGCTTTAGGTGAGGCCAATAAAAATGTTCCAGAACCACCTTAAGTGTCTTAGCATAGCCAAAGTGACCCATCAGTCCTCCCTCCATGAGCTTCCCCCGACTAAAAGATCTCGAACAGAACCGTTAGGAATGCAGAGACGATTATCAAAGAATAAGAAACCGTCATGCTGAAAGTATTTTCCCAAGCAAATTTCCCACTTTTTGTAAAAGCTTCCTTAAAATCGTTATCATCAGCATATAGCTCTTTCAAGTGTTCAAATCCAAGCAGTTTAGTTTCTAAAGTGGACAGAAGAGTGTACCTTCGAGAAAGGGCATCGGCCACCACATTCTCCTTACCTTGTTTGTACTTAATGACATAGGGAAATGTCTCAATGAATTCTACCCATCGAGCATGTCGCTGATGATGCTTATGTTGTCCTCTTAAGTGCTTGAGTGATTGGTGATCAGAATGGATAACGAACTCCTTCGGCCATAGATAGTGCTGCCATTGCTGAAGTGATCTGACCAAAGCATAGAGCTCCTTATCATAGGTTGGATAATTCAAAGTTGATCCGCTCAGCTTCTCACTGAAATATGCTATAGGCTTCTTGTCTTGCATTAGTACTGCGCCAATCCCTAAGCCTGAAGCATCACACTCAATTTCAAAAGTTTTAGTAAAATTAGGTAGAATGAGAATTGGTGCATTAATAAGCTTATCCTTCAAATTCTGGAATGCTTCCTCCTGCGGTTGTTCCCATTTGAATCCAACATCCTTTTGATAACTTCGTAAGTGGTGCCGAATGGTACTGAAGTCCTTGACAAATCTCCTATAGAAACCAGCAAGACCATGGAAGCTGCGGACTTCTCCAACTGTGGTTGGACTAGGCCAATCTTTGATGGCTTTAATCTTCTCCTCATCGACCTTAATGCCATCTGCACTAACCACAAAACCTAGAAAGACAAGGTTATCTGTACAAAAGGAACATTTCTTAAAGTTGGCAAACAGCCTTTCCTTTCTAAGCACCTCTAGCACAAGACGAACATGCTCAAAATGATCAATCAAGTTCTTACTATAAATCAAGATGTCGTCAAAGTAAACTACCACAAAGACACCAATGTAAGCTCTAAGAACATGATTCATCAGTCTCATGAAAGTACTAGGTGCATTAGTAAGACCAAACGGCATAACCAACCATTCATAAAGACCATGCTTAGTTTTAAATGCCGTTTTCCATTCATCCCCTTCCTTCATTCTAATCTGATGATAGCCACTTTTTAAATCAATCTTAGAAAAGATACAAGAACCATGCAATTCATCAAGCATATCATCAAGTCTAGGGATAGGGTGGCGATACTTAACCGTAATGTTGTTTATAGCTCTACAGTCCACACACATGCGCCAGCTTCCATCCTTTTTGGGCACGAGGAGTACGGGAACAGCGCAAGGACTCATACTTTCGCGAATAAAGCCCTTATCCATCAGTTCATCGACCTGCTTCTGAAGTTCCTTTGTTTCCGTTGGATTGGTTCTGTACGCTGGTCGGTTTGGGAGAGCAGACCCTGGGACGAAGTCAATCTGATGCTCGATTCCTCTTATAGGTGGTAGTCCTTTGGGGGTCTCTTCAGGGAATAGTTCCGCAAAATCCTGCAAAAGTTTAAGCATTTCACTCGGTAATACCGGTGCAAGATCAGTCATAGTGCTAAGCAATTCCTTATAAACAAATAAGAGCACAGATTCATCTGCAGACATAGCACTCTTGACTTCACTATGACGAGCTAAGAAGTTAGACTTTTTTCTGCTAGTATCCTTATTGTTCTTGAGTTGAAGCTGGTCTTGATAAACCTCATTAGGAGTCAAAGGAACTAGCGTGGTTTTTCTGCCCTGGAACACAAAAGAATGGCGATTTGTATATCCATCATGAATTGCTTTGTGATCAGACTGCCAAGGACGCCCAAGAAGTATGTGTCCTGCCTCCATTGGTAGCACATCACAGAGTATTTCGTCCTCATACTTGCCAATAGAGAGTGAAACCAGCACCTGATTCTTCACCTTCATTTCGCCTTTCTCATTTAGCCATTGCAGATTATATGGTTGAGGATGAGGTTGTATCTTCAGGTTGAGCTTCTTGACCATAGTTTCACTAGCTACATTGGTGCAGCTACCCCCATCGATGATAAGGCTGCAAACTTTACCATTTACTAAGCATCTAGTGTGGAACAGATTCTCCCTTTGCTCTTCTTCCATGGGTTTAGGCTGCAAGCTGAGAGTCCTTCTAGCAACTATGATGTTTCCTTGAACGGGAAATTCTTCACTCTCTTCCATAGGCTCTTCTTCAGTTTCATCAGTTGATGCATATTCACCATTGTCCAGAAGTATCATTACTCTAGTGTTAGAGCACTCATTGGCATAATGACCTCGCCCATGGCATTTAAAACAAGTGACATCTCTGGATCGAGCTCCTCTTGGTTTGGCCACTGTTTCTGCATCCGCTTTTCCCTTAGAACTCGTGGTGGCAACCTCTTTGGGCACAGTAGATGGCTTGTAAATTTTCTTCAAGCTTATCTTCTTTTGTACTCAGGCTTTACACTTTGCTGATTACCAAAACTAGACCTGGTTCTGCCTCTCCTTGAAAGTTGCTGCTCTATAAGAGTAGCCTTGTGTAGCATTTCTTCAAGGTCCACATAGTGTTGCATCTCAACTTGATCCTGAATTTCCCTGTTCAGACCTCCCAGAAACCTTGCCATTGTGGCTTTCTATCTTCCGAGATATCAGCTCGCAACATCAATGTTTCCATCTCCTGAAAATAGTCCTCCACAGACTTGCTACCTTGCGTTAATCTCCTAAGCCGTTGATGCAGCTCTCTGTTGTAATGGCCTGGAACAAAACGTTTCCTTAATAGAGCCTTCATGCGCCGCCAACTTCTTATGGGGAGTTCACCATTGCGCCTTCTAGTTGTGACTAGCTGATCCCACCAACTGAGGGCATAATCATAAAATTCAGTGGCTGCTAGCTTCACCTTACTCTCTTCCGTATAATATTGGCAGTCAAACACTAGCTCAATCTTCTTTTCCCACTCTAAATATGCATCTGGATCATTCTTTCCATGGAAGGGTGGTATTTTGAGCTTGAGACCATTAAGGTTGCTAGTTCTTTGATCGTCTGCAACTCGCTGTCGCCTCTGGCTTCTATTACTACGCTGTGAACGATCAGTGCTGTTCCCATAGTAGTCTGTAGCTTCATCATCATCATGTTCAGACCGATTTGCTCTGTGTGTTCCTCTTCTACCAGATCGATGTTCTGCATCACTTCTTTCTTGTTCAGCATCTGAAGTAGGCTTAAGTTCTTGTCGTAGTGCTGTGATCTGGGCGGCCATCATTTGTTCAAACTTTGCGGTCATGGCTTCAATCAGTAGCTTGTTGTTGGCTGTATTACTCGCTTCTACATCATCGTCAGTCATGTTTCCTGAAAACAACAAGCAAACAAGTCACCAGTAGACTGTTCTTGTAGAAAATTTTGCAGGTCTAGGGGAATACAAACAATCACGAACTAGATCTAATCATCTCAGCAAGCTTAACAAAAATAAAATCTACTAGGAATATGAATAGACAATTCTGCTGGGTTTTAAATAATCACAAGATCTCTAGAAATAAACTTAAGAACAACCAGATATAAGGATTAGAAACTCAACTTTCAGATCTTGCTCTGATACCACATGATATGAACCTCCTGAGCATATGGATCGATTCTGAAGTTGAGGAAGTCGAGAGATCACGATCTGGGAATTTCAGAGAATGAGCTCGAGCAAGTTTGATCGAGCTGGAAGCGCGGAAGTGCTCGGATTTCGCTAAAAACTTAGGAGCGCGTAGTTAAAGAGCTGAGTAGTCGGTCTCTTAAGTTTCGTTTCGATCTGACAAGCGGGCGAAGAGAAACGAGGGCACGGATGGAGCGGATCTAGGTGATTTCGGACCAGGTGGAGTGAGTAGCTTCAGTTCGAGAGATATGAGCTTCTCTTGAACGGCTGAGTTCTTCCTTTGATGGATTTTCGAACCAAAAGGAAGAACGAGTTGGATTTCCCAACCAGTGAACTATCTAGAGAGTTGGATGAAAATAGAAGATAGTTGATTTCCACAAAGAGTTTACAAGTCTTTAAATAGCTAGGGTTGCTGTAAAATGAAAATGGGCCAAAAATAGAGTAATGGGCCAAATACATAGATATAGATATAAATGGGTTCTCTTGTTCAATTGTGACCCATAAGCCTCATTAAAACCTTACTTGCCAAAACCCAATGGGAAAAAGACAAGTGAAGGAAAAAGAGTGCGAATGGATCACAAGCCCATTTATACCTCTTCACAAGCCTGAATCGATACTAAGGCATTGTGGACTGGTGAGTCTTCTTCTTGAATCTGCTTCATCATTCCAGCCACCAATTGGTTGAGTTGTTTGGCTTTGGCTCTGGTTATTGGTCCGGTTGGCATCTCGATTATCTTAGCAGCTCCACGATCATCTCCTAGCTCCTCCTCAGCCTCTAGTTCTTCTTCTTCCTCCTTGCTGCTCAGGTTCATACCAGGATGACTTAGAGATTTCAGATGGGGTTTAAAGAGAGTAGATTAAGTGCCCAGCAAAACCATGAATCCATGGATTAAGCGCTTGTAGCATACTTATTTCTTTCTCTCTTTTGTGGTTTATTATCCACAGCCACCAAACTCATCTCTTCATTGTCAAAAGCAGAATAAAATGAACATATATATCACGACACTAGGTGCATTAGATCTATAGAAATTAAGCACCATTCAGCGTGGTTCCCATGTTTTGAATCACCCAAATCGCAAATCTGAATCAAAAATTACAATGGATTTCACTTTTCTATTCCAAAGGAACTAAAAATTCATCCAAGGTTTTAAAGAGAAACAAAAAAACGATTTTGAGTCTTATTCAAAACTAACAATCACTTAAAGAAGACAAATGAGGCTTAGAGATGATGAGAAAAGAATCTGAGCCCAGCAAACCATGGATCCAAAGATACCAACAGCTAGGAGCTTTCAGCTAACAGATTTCTTTTCTTCTCTTGTGGTTCTTCACCACGCCTCACTTCCTTCTTCTCATTGTCATAAAGGATCTATAAACATGGCTTGGAGAAAAGGCTGGGGCTTAAGAATGAAGAGAAAACGTTGAGCTAAGCCAAAACCATTGAAATGGAGAGGCAGTTTTAAGCACCAAACGATTCTTTCAAGCCTCCATCCTTTCTCTTCATCACCATCTGCTCTGATACCATGTGAGAATAAATGCAGAAATAAACATAAGAGAATGAGAGAATTAAGAGAATAGATGCATAAAACAAGTAAAGGAGAATGGGAGATTATGCAAAATTAAACTAGAGAGAATAAGAGATTAAGGATAAATAAAGGAGAATAAGCATGAATAATTAGAGAGAAGCTAGAGAGATGAAAATCTGCAGCCCCTAAGGGCTTTTAGACCAAAGGAGGCGGAATTATCAATCAGGTTACAAGGGGAGGGGTTTCCTCCTTTTATAGTTGAAGGAGGAAGCCCTAAATAAAAAAACTGCAGCAATAATGAAAACGCAGCTTACAGCACGGGATGAATAGTAATCCGTGTCTCGGGATGAATAGTATCCGAGATGAATAGTACCCGATCTTCTTCATTGAATGCCTTTTCTCAATAGATTCACGGGATGAATAGTAATCTTGGGTCTCAGGATGAATAGTAATCTCGGGTCTCGGGATGAATAGTATCCGAGATGAATAGTACCCGATCTTCTTCATGGAATGCCTTTCTCAATAATAACTACGTTTTTGGGATAATTGTCTTGAAAATCGTTAAATCTTTGCCAATGAAAGCATTGATTATTCATATTCTCATCAATAGGTGTTAATTCGACCTCCAAATATGTCTTCTTGCAATAACTCAAAAATTCAACATTAGAAACTCCTATGAGATTCCAAGAACTAACATAATGCTGGGATAAACTATAACGCTTTTTTCTTACTTTTACTTGCGTCTGTGACTTGGTAGCATGCGTAAACTACTTTGACACCTAAACACTTATATTCCCTCTCATTTCTCTCTTGAAAGGTTATAACTACGTTTTTGGGACATTCATCTTGGAAATTGTCAAATCTTTGTTAGTTATAGCATTGATTGTTCATATTCACATCAATAAGTATTGTGTCAGCCTCCATAGGTGTCTCCTTGCTACAACTCCCAAAATTCACCATAAGAAACTCCTATGAAATTCAAAGACCTAATAGGAATGTGGGATAAGCTATAATGCTTGTTTCTTACTTTGTCGTGCGTCTTCACCTTAGTAGCATTCTTTAACTACTTTGACACTTTAACCAGTCTATTCACTCTCATTTCTATTTAGAAGGGTCATAACTACGTTTTTGGGACTATCGTCTTTAAAATGGTTAAATCTTTGTCAATGAAAGCATTGATTCTTCATATTCTCATCAATAGGTTTTAATTCGGCCTCCACATGTGTCTTCTTACTATAACTCTGAAATTCACCATTAGAAACTCCTATGTGATGTGATTCTCCTACCACCCGAGAAAACCTACGTGCCTTGTTCAGATCAAATGAAGTTCAAGCTCAATTTTCACATTTGAAAAACCCCTTGGACTATAATTTCAACTCATCAGAGGTTCATATCGAAGTTGAATCGGTCCAATCAGAGTTCAGATGAAGGAGATATGCAAATTACAAGTCAGATGATCTCTGACTTACGCGATTTAGACCTACTCGCATTGAATGAAGTATTCCGACCAAACCAGGAGGATTTAAGCTACAAAACAAATTTTCCTGGAATCGTGATCCACTCCAGAACCACGTCAAATTAGAATCTCATCAAAAGAGTTTCAGACTCAAAAGATATTGATTTTACAAGTCAGTGGATCTGTCCTGCGCCTAACTACGAGTCCAGGCCAGAGATCGTGTTCCACAGCCCAACTCAAGAACAATATCGACACAAGACCAGTTGGAGAATGTTAATGCATCTCTCATCGTTTCAACAAGCCCAAGAAAAGAAGGAAATTCCATCGGATGAGAAAGATACACTCTATTTGCCAAGATGGGTCAATCTGGTTCAAAACTTGAAGAGTTCTAGACCCAATTGGTTTGCAAGCTTCCAGACTTATGTTTGGCATCCAGGAGGTATTTCTACCAAGTCCACAAGGCCCAAATAGTGATCCATTTCGTGGAGCTGAAGTACAAGAAGTACAAGAAGTACAAGAGTTATTTTATTTTCTTTTGTTTTAAGTTTTATTTTATTTTCAGCAATTAATATTGCTTAGATATTTTCTACTCTTCCTTGTGCTATATAAGCACGCCTAGACTATCACAAATAATCAATCAACTTTCTTTTCAACATATTTTAGAGTGAATCTCTTTTGTTCTTTTAGAACTTTCGATTGCTTGGTGTGTAATATCCAACAATCAAACCTTGTCTTGTCTAGGTGTGTCATATCCTAGGAGACATTGAGGTATATCAAGAGCCTTCCGCAACTCTTGTGTGACCATTCGATCCATCATCTATCCATCTATCCATTTCCACAACTCGAAAGTGTCGAATCCTTGGGAGGATCACATCACTATGAGATTCCAAGAACTAATATAACTCTGGGATAAGCTATATTGCTTGTTTCTTACTTAGACTTGCGTTTCCACCTTGGTAGCATGCTTTAACTACTTTGACACCTAAACACTTATATTCACTCTCATTTCTATCTTGAATGGTCATAACTATGTTTTTGGAACAACTATCTTGAAAATGGTCAAATGTTTGTTAGTGAAAGCATTGATTCTTCAGATTCACATTAATAGGTGTTGTGTCAGCCTCTATTGGTGTCTCTTTGCTACAATTCGCAATTTTACAATAAGACACTCCTAAGAGATTCAAAGACCTAACAGAACTGTGGGATAAGCTATAATGTTTGTTTCTTACTTTGTCTTGCGTGTCCGCCTGTAGCATACTTCAACTACTTTGATACTTCAACCTTTCTATTCACTTTCATTTATATCTTGAAGGGTCATAATGTCGTTTTTGGGACTCTCATCTTGAAAATGGTTAAATCTTTCTCCATAAAAGCATTGATTCTTCATATTCACATCCATATATGTTGTTTTAGCCTCCATATGTTTCTTCTTGCTACAACTCCCAAATTTACCATTAGACACTCGTATGACATTCAAAGACCTAACAGAAATGTGAGATAAGCTATAATGCTTGTTTCTTACTTTGTCTTGCGTCCCCACCTTAGTAGCATGCTTCAACTACTTTGACAGTTCAACCGTTCTATTCACTCTCATTTCTATCTTGAAGGGTCATAACACCGTCTTTGGGACTAATATCTTGAAAATGGTCAAATCTTTGTCCATAAAAGCATTGATTCTTC
This sequence comes from Cardamine occulta, assembly GCA_028015245.1. Taxonomy (NCBI): domain Eukaryota; kingdom Viridiplantae; phylum Streptophyta; class Magnoliopsida; order Brassicales; family Brassicaceae; genus Cardamine; species Cardamine occulta. The sequence continues at coordinate 17,831,947 of CM051375.1, read as the reverse complement.
ATATTCACATCAATATGTGTTGTTTTTAGCCTCCATATATTTCTTGTTGCTACAACTACCAAAATTCATCATTAGAAACTCCTATGACATTCAAAGACCTAATAGAACTGTGGGATAAGCTCTAATGCTTGTTTCTTGCTTTGTCTTGCGTCTCCACGTTAGTAGCATTCTTTAACTACTTTGACACTTCAACCTTTCTATTCACTCTTATATCTATTTAGAAGAGTCATAACTACGTTTTTGGGATAATCGCCTTGAAAACGGTTAAATCTTTGTCAGTGAAAGCATTGATTTCTAATATTCCCATCAATAGGTTTTAATTCGGCCTCCATATATGTCTTCTTGCTATAACTCTGAAATTCACCATTAGAAACTCTTATGAGATTCCAAGAACTAACATAACTCTGGGATAAGCTATAATGCTTGTTTCTTTCTTTGACTTGCTTCTCCACCTTGGTAGCATGCTTCAACTACTTTGACAAATAAACACTTCTATTCCCTCTCCTTTTTATCTTGAAGTGTTATAACTACGTTTTTGGGACAATCATCTTGGAAATGGTCAAATCTTTGTTAGTGAAAGCATTGATTGTTCATATTCACATCAATAAGTATTGTGTCAGCCTGCAAAGGTGTCTCATTGCTACAACTCCTAAAATTCACCATAAGAAACTCCTATGACATTCAAAGACCTAATAGAATTGTGGGATAAGCTATAATGCTTGTTTCTGACTTTGTCTTGCGTCTCGAACTTAGTAGCATTCTGTAAATACTTTGACACTTTAACCTGTCTATTCACTCTCATTTCTATTTAGAAGGGTCATAACTACGTTTTTGGGATTATCATCTTTAAAATGGTTAAATCTTTGTCAAAGAAATTATTGATTCTTCATATTCTCATCAATAGGTTTTAATTCGGCCTCCATATGTGTCTTCTTGCTATAACTCTGAAATTCACCATTAGAAACTCCTTTGAGATTCCAAGAACTAACATAACTCTGGGATAAGCTATAATGCTTGTTTCTTACTTTGTCTTGCGTCTCCACCTTAGTAGCATTGTGTAACTACTTTGACACTTTAACCTGTCTATTCACTCTCGTTTCTATTTTGAAGGGTCATAACTACGTTTTTGGTACTATCGTCTTTAAAATGGTTAAATCTTTGTCAAAGAAATTATTGATTCTTCATATTCTCATCAATAGGTTTTAATTCGGCCTCCATATGTGTCTTCTTGCTATAACTCTGAAATTCACCATTAGAAACTCCTATGAGATTCCAAGAACTAATATAACTCTGGGATAAGCTATATTGCTTGTTTCTTACTTAGACTTGCGTCTCCACCTTGGTAGCATGCGTTAACTACTTTGACACCTAAACACTTCTATTCACTCTCATTTCTATCTTGAAGGGTCATAACTACGTTTGTGGAACACCTATCTTGAAAATGGTCAAATGTTTGTTAGTGAAAGCATTGATTCTTCAGATTCACATTAATAGGTGTTGTGTCAGCCTCCATTGGTGTCTCTTTGCTACAATTCGCAATTTTCCAATCAGAAATTCCTAAGAGATTCAAAGACCTAACAGAACTGTGGGATAAGCTATAATGTTTGTTTCTTACTTTGTCTTGCGTGTCCGCCTGTAGCATACTTCAACTACTTTGATACTTCAACCTTTCTATTCACTTTCATTTATATCTTGAAGGGTCATAATGTCGTTTTTGGGACTCTCATCTTGAAGATGGTTAAATCTTTGTCCATGAAAGCATTGATTCTTCATATTCACATCCATATATGTTGTTTTAGCCTCCATATGTTTCTTCTTGCTACAACTCCCAAATTTACCATTAGAAACTCGTATGACATTCAAAGACCTAACAGAAATGTGAGAAAAGCTATAATGCTTGTTTCTTACTTTGTCTTGCGTCCCCACCTTAGTAGCATGCTTCAACTACTTTGACACTTCAACCTTTCTATTCACTCTCATTTCTATCTTGAAGGGTCATAACACCGTCTTTGGGAATATTATATTGAAAATGGTCAAATCTTTGTCCATAAAAGCATTGATTCTTCATATTCACATCAATATGTGTTGTTTTTAGCCTCCATATATTTCTTGTTGCTACAACTCCCAAAATTCATCATTAGAAACTCCTATGACATTCAAAGACCTAATAGAACTGTGGGATAATGATGAGATCTTCCCTAGATCGGCACTTGAGAAGTTGAAAAGAGGATGGCCTTGCTGCAATGAACCAGAATCTCACTGATGCACTGACAAGGAATTTGATGGATTGAGAGAAACTTCCAAAGGCTGCGGAATTCCTTTGAACTTTCAAGCTTGATTCGTGCTATGGATATGACACACCAAAGCATTCACAAGTTGAATCTATAATATGACACATACAGATTCAGATCAAACAAAGGAAAGAGGTTTTTGATTAAAATGTTTGATAAGAAATCTCAGATCTGAAGAAACAAGGTAATAGAGGCTCAGATCTGCATGAGGCGAAGCCTTTGCATGATCGACAAGTGTCCTCAACAGAAATAAAATAGAAATAAAATAGAACTAAGTCTGAAACAGAAAGAACAAAGGCCAAAACAAAAATGGGCCTAAAAGAAAGAAAAATGGGCCTAAAGAAGGCTCAGCAGATACGGATTTCAACAATGGGCAATGGCGTAAAAGAAGGTTTGGAAGTCTCGCTAAAACCTTGTCAAGAAAACCCAGTGGGAAAAACTTGACAAGGGAAAAGAGCACTCACCAAAACCCCTTTTCCCATTGTTGAGATCACTTAGCTTGAATCAAAACCAAAGTGGTTTGATAAGCATTGTCTTGAAATTCCCGGATCAAATATCGTTGTTGGGCTGAGCCAAATCTTCATTGATGATTTTGTTCTTCTCCTTAGACTTTCTTGAAGCTTCCTTGAGTTGGATCCAGCTGGTTCATGCTTAGCTTCCTCGGCTACAAGCTCAGGTTCGAGTTCCATCTTCATGATCATATCATCCTCTTCCACTTGAAAAGGATTTGACCTCAAATCCGAACACTCTGCAAGAAAAAGGATTAAGTTAGAAAAATTGAAAAGTAAACTCAGATTGTACTCACCTTGCAAGCTTTTCTTATAAGCTTTTTTATTGACCGGCTCAGAGATTTGAAAAGGATAATCGCTTCTTGATATCAGATTGATCTTTGCTTGGTTTGGCAAACGTCCATTCTTCATTTGGCTCCAGAAATTTCCACCAGGCTCAAAGATCATTTGGCATCGCTTCTGGTTTGCTTGCTGCTCCTTTCTCAAATGCTTCATTGGTTCAAGAACAACATTTTTCTTAAGCCAAACATGGTAGAGCCATATTTTTGGTGCATGAAAACTCAGCTCTCCAATCTGTATATCTTGTATATTCACAGCAAAAACTCGAGACAAAAGATCATAGGTGCCAAGGATATGCTCATTTCGACTAGCAAACAGATTTCCACTTAGATCATTTAAAACAATTTTCAAATGCTCAGCATGATCATCTAAGTGTTTACTAAAATTCAGAGTGCTATCAAAGTAAACAATTTCTCTAAAGAATAATTCATCATTAGGTGAAGCACTAGCAGAATTAAAGAAAGTAGCAATATCCATAAGCACAAAATTTTTATTAGGTTCACTCGCTTTTATCAAACAAAAATCCTCCATGCCTAAAGAACTTTTTATACTCAAATTCCTCACGAGATGGAAACACATTTTTAAAATTATCATTTGAATCATAAATCATTCTAATGTGTTCAAGTTCCAGCAACTTAGCTTCTGGAATAAAAAGAAAAACATACCTTGGAATTATTGCATCAGCCACAATAATTTCCTTACCTTGTTTGTTTCGAGTGTCACAGCGAATTGTCTCAATGTTTGCTTTTTCAAAGGCAATAGGACGCTCTATGGCACAGCTTGGAAGTAGCAAGTCACAAGACTTCTTTGGAGGAATAACACTTCTGAAATCCTGAAAATTACAAGATATCTCACTCGGCAGCACGTGCAAGGTTAGTAAAGCTCAAAAGAGTTTCTCTATAGACAAACTTACGCACATGTGGTTTAGAGAGTAAAGTTTGTTTCATCTCACCAGCCTTTTACGGAGTTAGAGTGAATAGTTATAAGTTCCTTGCTAGGCATATTTTCTTTTTTGAACCGTGAGGACCTTTGGAATTTGTTTCAGCTTGTCACACATGTGATGCTTCTCGTTTCTGCATGCCTAGAGCTCGAACTAGCTTTTCTTCTCATTACGTCCAGGTAGTTCAGGGTGGTTGATAACTCCTTTGGGCCTTCTGTGGTGTCTTTATGATCCTGCAAGTGGGAGGAATGCTTACTCGGAGATGGTAGCTCGTGCAACGTTAGTTAAACTCATAGGAGTTTCTTTATCAATCGCAAGAATCTTTTCTTTTGGAGGAAGAGAGTTTAGAGATTCACTTACAAACTGTCTTACTCTTTGCTTTACGATGAGCTGATCTTGTTGAATCTCATGTGGTTTCATTGCAACCAAACCATGCTTTCTTCCTTTGTACTTAAATGAATATCGTTTTTTTGAACCAGAATACTCATGGATCGCTTGATATTTGTTTAGCCACGGTTTTCCAAGGAGGATGTGACATGATTCCATCGGTTGAACATCACACAAAACCTCGTCTTCATATTTTCCAATGCATATAGAAATCGTCACCTGATGGCTCACTCTTAAGTTGTAATTATCATCGAGCCATGGGTGCTCCTTCACTGTCAGTCCAAGCTTCTTGACCATATATTCACTTGCCACATTGTTGGAACTCCTTTCATCAATCATAAGGCTGCATATCTTGCTTTGAACCTGGCACCTAGTGTAGAACAAATCCTTTCCTTCGTGAGTAGTCATTGCTGTACTGGATTTTTCTTTAATGATCAGCCATATCTGCCTGAAAACAACACAAAACAAACCCAGTAGCAAGTTCTTTTGAAAGCAAATCGATCGCACACAAAACACAACACGCAGTTACAAGTTCTTCAAGTAACAACACAGATTGGACAGACAGACAGGGGTGCACTTAAAATTCGATTTAAATTTCAGTTTAACTCCAAAAATTCTGATTCCAATTTTAAACACAATTTAACTCATCCTAGTAATAGAATAAATGATTGAAACATCAAAATAAGTCACAAGTATTTCTAGAAAAATCGAGCAAGACAGAAGATGAACAGACAGTTTTCACCAAATCGTTTTTCCAGAACACAATGCAATCAAAATTCGATTAAAATTTCAGTTCAACTCCGAAAATTCTGATTTCAGTTTTAAAAACAAGTTAACTCATCCTAGCAACAGAATCAATGAACGAAACATCAAAACAAGTCACAAGCATTTCTACAAAAATCGAGCAATACAGAAGATGAACAGACAGTTTTCACAGAATCGTTTTTCGTAAAGATCCAGAATTCGAACAGGTATAACTATCAGAATACGACCTAGAACAAGACGATTCGACAGCAAATCTGAAAGATAAGACTCTGAATGACAAGATATGATCGGTTTTATCCAGATTTAAGGAACGACACGAGAACGAAAACACTTAACTTCTAAGCGCGGCTCTGATACCACTTGATGAGATCTTCCCTAGATCGGCACTTGAGAAGTTGAAAAGAGGATGGCCTTGCTGCAATGAACCAGAATCTCACTGATGCACTGACAAGGAATTTGATGGATTGAGAGAAACTTCCAAAGGCTGCGGAATTCCTTTGAACTTTCAAGCTTGATTCGTGCTATGGATATGACACACCAAAGCATTCACAAGTTGAATCTATAATATGACACATACAGATTCAGATCAAACAAAGGAAAGAGGTTTTTGATTAAAATGTTTGATAAGAAATCTCAGATCTGAAGAAACAAGGTAATAGAGGCTCAGATCTGCATGAGGCGAAGCCTTTGCATGATCGACAAGTGTCCTCAACAGAAATAAAATAGAAATAAAATAGAACTAAGTCTGAAACAGAAAGAACAAAGGCCAAAACGAAAATGGGCCTAAAAGAAAGAAAAATGGGCCTAAAGATGGCTGAGCCGCAGATACGGATTTCAACAATGGGCAATGGCGTAAAAGAAGGTTTGGAAGTCTCGCTAAAACCTTGTCAAGAAAACCCAGTGGGAAAAACTTGACAAGGGAAAAGAGCACTCACCAAAACCCCTTTTCCCATTGTTAAGATCACTTAGCTTGAATCAAAACCAAAGTGGTTTGATAAGCATTGTCTTGAAATTCCTGGATCAAATATCGTTGTTGGGCTGAGCCAAATCTTCATTGATGATTTTGTCCTTCGCCTTAGACTTTCTTGAAGCTTCCTTGAGTTGGATCCAGCTGGTTCATGCTTAGCTTCCTCGGCTACAAGCTCAGGTTCGAGTTCCATCTTCATGATCATATCAGATAAGCTCTAATGCTTGTTTCTTACTTTGTCTTGCGTGTCCGCCTGTAGCATACTTCAACTACTTTGATACTTCAACCTTTCTATTCACTTTCATTTATATCTTGAAGGATCATAATGTCGTTTTTGGGACTCTCATCTTGAAAATGGTTAAATCTTTGTCCATGAAAGCATTGATTCTTCATATTCACATCCATATATGTTGTTTTAGCCTCCATATGTTTCTTCTTGCTATAACTCCCAAATTTACCATTAGAAACTCGTATGATATTCAAAGACCTAACAGAAATGTGAGATAAGCTATAATGCTTGTTTCTTACTTTGTCATGCGTCCCCACCTTAGTAGCATGCTTCAACTACTTTGACAGTTCAACCGTTCTATTCACTCTCATTTCTATCTTGAAGGGTCATAACACCGTCTTTGGGACTAATATCTTGAAAATGGGCAAATCTTTGTCCATAAAAGCATTGATTCTTCATATTCACATCAATATGTGTTGTTTTTAGCCTCCAGATATTTCTTGTTGCTACAACTCCCAAAATTCATAATTAGAAACTCCTATGATATTCAAAGACCTAATAGAACTGTGAGATAAGCTCTAATGCTTGTTTCTTGCATTGTCTTGCGTCTCCACGTTAGTAGCATTCTTTAACTACTTTGACACTTCAACCTTTCTATTCACTCTTATATCTATTTAGAAGAGTCATAACTACGTTTTTGGGATAATCGTCTTGAAAACGGTTAAATCTTTGTCACTGAAAGCATTGATTTCTAATATTCTCATCAATAGGTTTTAATTTGGCCTCCATATCTGTCTTCTTGCTATAACTCTGAAATTCACCATTAGAAACTCGTATGAGATTCCAAGAACTAACATAACTCTGGGATAAACTATAATGCTTGTTTCTTACTTTGACTTGCTTCTCCACCTTGGTAGCATGCTTCAACTACTTTGACACATAAACACTTCTATTCCCTCTCCTTTTTATCTTGAAGTGTTATAACTAACTTTTTGGGACAATCATCTTGGAAATGGTCAAATCTTTGTTAGTGAAAGCATTGATTGTTCATATTCACATCAATAAGTATTCTGTCACCATGCATAGGTGTCTCCTTGCTACAACTCCCAAAATTCACCATAAGAAACTCCTATAACATTCAAGGACCTAATAGAACTGTGGGATAAGCTATAATGCTTGTTTCTTACTTTGTCTTGCGTCTGCACCTTAGTAGAAGTCTTTAACTACATAGACACTTCAACCTATCTATTCACTCTCATTTCTATTTAGAGGGGTCATAACAACACTTTTGGGACTATCGTCTTGAACATTGTTAAATCATTGTCAATGAAAGCATTGATTCTTTATATTCTCATCAAGAGGTGTTAATTCGGCCTCCATATGTGTCTTCTTGCTATAACTCTAAAAATTCACCATTAGAAACTCCTTTGAGATTCCAAGAACTAACATAACTCTGGGATAAGCTATAGTGCTTGTTTCTTACTTTGACTTGCATCTCCACCTTGGTAGCATGCTTCAACTACTTGGACACCTAAACACTTTTATTCCCTCTCATTTCTATCTTGAAGGGTTATAACGACGTTTTTGGGACAATCATCTTCGAAATGGTCAAATATTTGTTAGTGAAAGCATTGATTGTTCATATTCACATCAATAAGTATTGTGTCAGCCTGCATAGGTGTCTCCTTACTACAACTCCCAACATTCACCATAAGAAACTCCTATGACATTCAAGGACCTAATAGAACTGTGGGATAAGCTATAATGCTTGTTTCTTACTTTGCTTACGTCTCCACCTTAGTAGCATTCTTTAACTACTTTGAAACTTCAAACTGTCTATTCACTCTCATTTCTATTTAGAAGGGTTAACTACGTTTTTGAGACTATCGTCTTTAAAATGGTTAAATCTTTGTCAATGAAAGCTTGATTTTTCATATTCTCTTCAATAGGTGTCAATTCGGCCTCCATATATGTCTTCTTGCTATAACTCTAAGTTCATCATTAGAAACTCCTATGAGATTCCAAGAACTAACATAACTCTGGGATAAGCTATAATGCTTGTTTCTTACTTTGACTTACTTCTCCACCTTGGTAGCATGCTTCAACTACTTTGACACATAAACACTTATATTCCCTCTCATTTTTATTTTGAAGTGTTATAACTACGTTTTTGGGACAATCATCTTGCAAATGGTCAAATCTTTGTTAGCGAAAGCATTGATTGTTCATATTCACATCAATAAGTATTGTGTCAGCCTGCATAGGTGTCTCCTTGCTACAACTCCCAAAATTCACCATAAGAAACTCCTATGACATTCAAAGACCTAATAGAATTGTGGGATAAACTATAATGCTTGTTTCTTACTTTGTCTTGCGTCTCCACCTTAGTAGCATTCTTTAACTACTTTGACACTTTAACCTGTCTATTCACTCTCATTTCTATTTAGAAGGGTCATAACTACGTTTTTGGGACTATCGTCCTTAAAATGGTTAAATCTTTGTCAAAGAAATTATTGATTCTTCATATTCTCATCAATAGATTTTAATTCGGCCTCCATATGTGTCTTCTTGCTATAACTCTGAAATTCACCATTAGAAACTCCTATGAGATTCCAAGAACTAATATAACTCTGGGATAAGCTATATTGCTTGTTCCTTACTTAGACTTGTGTCTCCACCTTGGTAGCATGCTTTAACTACTTTGACACCTAAACACTTCTATTCACTCTCATTTCTATCTTGAAGGGTCATAACTACGTTTTTGGAACAACTATCTTGAAAATGGTCAAATGTTTGTTAGTGAAAGTATTGATTCTTCAGATTCACATTAATAGGTGTTGTGTCAGCCTCCATTAGTGTCTCTTTGCTACAATTCGCAATTTTCCAATAAGAAATTCCTAAGAGATTCAAAGGCATAACAGAACTGTGGGATAAGCTATAATGTTTGTTTCTTACTTTGTCTTGCGTGTCCGCCTGTAGCATGCTTCAACTACTTTGATACTTCAACCTTTCTATTCACTTTCATTTATATCTTGAAGGGTCAAAATGTCGTTTTTGGGAATCTCATCTTGAAAATGGTTAAATCTTTATCCATGAAAGCATTGATTCTTCATATTCACATCCATATATGTTGTTTTAGCCTTCATATGTTTCTTCTTGCTACAACTCCCAAATTTACCATTAGAAACTCGTATGACATTCAAAGACCTAACAGAAATGGAAGAAAAGCTATAATGCTTGTTTCTTACTTTGTCTTGCGTCCCCACCTTAGTAGCATGCTTCAACTACTTTGACAGTTCAACCGTTCTATTCACTCTCATTTCTATCTTGAAGGGTCATAACACCGTCTTTGGGACTATTATCTTGAAAATGGTCAAATCTTTGTCCATAAAAGCATTGATTCTTCATATTCACATCAATATCTGTTATTTTAGCCTCCATATATTTCTTGTTGCTACAACTCCCAAAATTCACCATTAGAAACTCCTATGACATTCAAAGACCTAATAGAACTGTGGGATAAGCTATAATGTTTGTTTCTTGCTTTGTCTTGCGTCTCCACGTTAGTAGCATTCTTTAACTACTTTGACACTTCAACCTTTTTATTCACTCTCATATCTATTTAGAAGGGTCATAACTACGTTTTTGGGGTAATCGTCTTGAAAACGGTTAAATCTTTGTCAATGAAAGCATTGATTTCTAATATTCTCATCAATTGGTGTTAATTCGGCCTCTATATATGTTTTCTTGCAATAACTCAAAAATTCACCATTAGAAACTCCTATGAGATTCCAAGAACTAACATAACGCTGGGATAAACTATAATGCTTGTTTCTTACTTTGACTTGCATCTCCAGCTTGGTAGCATGCTTCAACTACTTGGACACCTAAACACTTCTATTCCCTCTCATTTTTATCTTGAAGTGTTATAACTATGTTTTTGGGACAATCATCTTGGAAATGGTCAAATCTTTGTTAGTGAAAGCATTGATTGTTCATATTCACGTCAATAAGTATTGTGTCAGCCTGCATAGGTGTCTCCTTGCTACAACTCCCAAAATTCACCATAAGAAACTCCTATGACATTCAAAGACCTAATAGAATTGTGGGATAAGCTATAATGCTTGTTTCTTACTTTGTCTTGCGTCCCCACCTTAGTAGCATGCTTCAACTATTTTGACAGTTCAACCGTTCTATTCACTCTCATTTATATCTTGAAGGGTCATAACACCGTCTTTGGGACTAATATCTTGAAAATGGTCAAATCTTTGTCCATAAAAGCATTGATTCTTCATATTCACATCAATATGTGTTGTTTTTAGCCTCCATATATTTCTTGTTGCTACAACTCCCAAAATTCATCATTAGTAACTCCTATGACATTCAAAGACCTAATAGAACTGTGGGATAAGCTCTAATGCTTGTTTCTTGCTTTGTCTTGCGTCTCCACGTTAGTAGCATTCTTTAACTACTTTGACCCTTCAACCTTTGTATTCACTCTTATATCTATTTAGAAGAGTCATAACTACGTTTTTGGGATAATCGTCTTGAAAACGGTTAAATCTTTGTTAATGAAAGCATTGATTTCTAATATTCTCATCAATAGGTTTTAATTTGGCCTCCATATATTTCTTCTTGCTATAACTCTGAAATTCACCATTAGAAACTCCTATGAGATTCCAAGAATTAATATAACTCTGGGATAAGCTATATTGCTTGTTTCTTACTTAGACTTGCGTCTCCACCTTGGTAGCATGCTTTAACTACTTTGACACCTAAACACTTCTATTCACTCTCATTTCTATCTTGAAGGGTCATACCTACGTTTTTGGAACAACTATCTTGAAAATGGTCAAATGTTTGTTAGTGAAAGCATTGATTCTTCAAATTCACATTAATAGGTGTTGTGTCAGCCTCCATTGGTGTGTCTTTGCTACAATTCGCAATTTTACAATAAGGAATTCCTAAGAGACTCAAAGACCTAACAGAACTGTGGGATAAGCTATAATGTTTGTTTCTTACTTTGTCTTGCGTGTGCGCCTGTAGCATACTTCAACTACTTTGATACTTCAACCTTTCTATTCACTTTCATTTATATCTTGAAGGGTCATAATGTCGTTTTTGGGACTCTCATCTTGAAGATGGTTAAATCTTTGTCCATGAAAGCATTGATTCTTCATATTCACATCCATATATGTTGTTTTAGCCTCCATATGTTTCTTCTTGCTACAACTCCCAAATTTACCATTAGAAACTCGTATGACATTCAAAGACCTAACAGAAACGTGAGAAAAGCTATAATTCTTGTTTCTTACTTTGTCTTGCGTCCCCACCTTAGTAGCATGCTTCAACTACTTTGACACTTCAACCTTTCTATTCACTCTCATTTCTATCTTGAAGGGTCATAACACCGTCTTTGGGAATATTATATTGAAAATGGTCAAATCTTTGTCCATAAAAGCATTGATTCTTCATATTCACATCAATATGTGTTTTTTTTAGCCTCCATATATTTCTTGTTGCTACAACTCCCAAAATTCATCATTAGAAACTCCTATGACATTCAAAGACCTAATAGAACTGTGGGATAAGCTCTAATGCTTGTTTCTTGCTTTGTCTTGCGTCTCCACGTTAGTAGCATTCTTTAACTACTTTGACACTTCAACCTTTCTATTCACTCTTATATCTATTTAGAAGAGTCATAACTACGTTTTTGGGATAATCGCCTTGAAAACGGTTAAATCTTTGTCAGTGAAAGCATTGATTTCTAATATTCCCATCAATAGGTTTTAATTCGGCCTCCATATATGTCTTCTTGCTATAACTCTGAAATTCACCATTAGAAACTCTTATGAGATTCCAAGAACTAACATAACTCTGGGATAAGCTATAATGCTTGTTTCTTACTTTGACTTGCTTCTCCACCTTGGTAGCATGCTTCAACTACTTTGACACATAAACACTTCTATTCCCTCTCCTTTTTATCTTGAAGTGTTATAACTACGTTTTTGGGACAATCATCTTGGAAATGGTCAAATCTTTGTTAGTGAAAGCATTGATTGTTCATATTCACATCAATAAGTATTGTGTCAGCCTCGAAGGTGTCTCATTGCTACAACTCCCACAATTCACCATAAGAAACTCCTATGACATTCAAAGACCTAATAGAATTGTGGGATAAGCTATAATGCTTGTTTCTTACTTTGTCTTGCGTCTCGAACTTAGTAGCATTCTTTAAATACTTTGACACTTTAACCTGTCTATTCACTCTCATTTCTATTTAGAAGGGTCATAACTACGTTTTTGGGATTATCGTCTTTAAAATGGTTAAATCTTTGTCAAAGAAATTATTGATTCTTCATATTCTCATCAATAGGTTTTAATTCGGCCTCCATATGTGTCTTCTTGCTATAACTCTGAAATTCACCATTACAAACTCCTTTGAGATTCCAAGAACTAACATAACTCTGGGATAAGCTATAATGCTTCTTTCTTACTTTGTCTTGCGTCTCCACCTTAGTAGCATTCTGTAACTACTTTGACACTTTAACCTGTCTATTCACTCTCATTTCTATTTTGAAGGGTCATAACTACGTTTTTGGGACTATCGTCTTTAAAATGGTTAAATCTTTGTCAAAGAAATTATTGATTCTTCATATTCTCATCAATAGGTTTTAATTCGGCCTCCATATGTGTCTTCTTGCTATAACTCTGAAATTCACCATTAGAAACTCCCATGAGATTCCAAGAACTAATATAACTCTGGGATAAGCTATATTGCTTGTTTCTTACTTAGACTTGCGTCTCCACCTTGGTAGCATGCGTTAACTACTTTGACACCTAAACACTTTTATTCACTCTCATTTCTATCTTGAAGGGTCATAACTACGTTTGTGTAACACCTATCTTGAAAATGGTCAAATGTTTGTTAGTGAAAGCATTGATTCTTCAGATTCACATTAATAGGTGTTGTGTCAGCCTCCATTGGTGTCTCTTTGCTACAATTCGCAATTTTCCAATAAGAAATTCCTAAGAGATTCAAAGACCTAACAGAACTGTGGGATAAGCTATAATGTTTGTTTCTTACTTTGTCTTGCGTGTCCGCCTGTAGCATACTTCAACTACTTTGATACTTCAACCTTTCTATTCACTTTCATTTATATCTTGAAGGATCATAATTGTTAGAATTCAGAGTTTAAGTTTGCTAGAAACAAGAATAAGAGTAGCTGAATGAATAATAATAAGATTGAGAATAGAGAGATTTTATTATCTCTTATGAGATTTTATTATCTCAGTAGTAGTAAAGTGTTACAATGGATTACATATTTATCGAACTCCTAAACGCAAAAATAACTAGGTGTATCTTGTAGTTCAGAGTCTAATGTATCCGTTGGGAATAGTAATAGAGCCGTTGGAGTTCAAAATAGAGCTGTTGGAGATAAAAACAATTTGGGCGTCAGTTCTGGGCTTCTCTTCTTGGGCTTCTCTTCTTTTATTCCTTGTTGGGTATTTGTTTCTTGATTAATACTCCCCCTCAAACTTAGCCGGAATGAGTGTGGAGACTAAGTTTGATTTTCCAGAAACAAATCCTCACAACTACCTCATTAAAAACCTCACAAGTACAAACCCAGTGGGAAAAACTCCTTGTGAGGAAAAGAGTGTAGTGTCTCTGGAAATGGAGAGGCATGATCAAGGATGAGTGAGATCTATTAGTCCAAGCTTGCTGTGAATGTGGTTGCAAATCTTGAGACTTGTAGATTTGGTGAATATGTCAGCGAGCTGATCTTCGCTTCTTGTGTAGCATGGGAGGATTACTCCTTCAATGATCTTCTCTCTAACTTTGTGACAATCCACTTCTATGTGCTTGGTTCGTTCATGGAAGACTGAGTTTGTAGCAATGTGAATTGCTGCTTGATTGTCACAATGCATGGTAATGGGACTTGTGCTCTCAATTCCCAGATCCTTTAGAAGCGCCTTTAGCCATACTAGCTCATTTGTGAGCTTCTTCATTGCTCTATACTCACTTTCAGCGCTTGAGCATGAGACGACCTTTTGCTTCTTGGATTTCCAGGTTACTAAGTTCCCTCCAATAAATGTGCAATAGCGAGTTGTGGATTTTCTATCCATCGTATCTCCTGCATAATCCGCATCACAATAGCCCACAACTTCAGTACTATTATTCTTTCCCATCCAAACACCTTGCTCTGGTGATCCTTTGATGTATCTCAGAATTCTTTCCACCATATTCCAGTGGTGCACCAAGGGCTCTTTCATGTGTTGGCTCACCTGATTCACAGCAAAGCATAGGTCAGGCCTTGTTATGGTTAAGTAAATTAACTTACCTACAAGCCGCCGGTATTGAGCTGGATCTTCAAATGGTTTGTCAAGTGGATCTTGTCCTTTCTCCCCCTTTCTCCTGACCTTGTAGCCATCTTCCAGAGGTGTCTTGGCCGGTTTAGAACCTAATTTTCCTGTCTCTGTAAGCAAATCGAGTGAATATTTTCTTTGGGATAAAAACAAGCCTTTCAGAGAGCGGCATATCTCTATACCTAGAAAATATTTAAGTTCACCTAGAATTTTTATATCAAATACAGATTTAAGGAAAAGTTTGGTTTCTTGAATACCTGCTTGATCATTGCCGGAAATGATCAAGTCATCTACATATACCAAGACTACAATGATTCCTTGAGCACTTTGAGAAGTAAACAAGGTGTGATCAGCCTCTGATCTTTTAAATCCTTTGGCTGTTAGTGTAAAGCTTAGCTTGTAGTACCAGGCTCTTGGAGATTGCTTCAAGCCGTAAATGGCTTTTCTAAGTTTGAAAACTTTGCCATGAGGAATTGAACTTTCAAGACCTGGTGGAGGCTTCATGTACACTTCTTCTTCAAGCTCTCCTTGGAGGAATGCGATTGTGTCGTCCCGTTGCCAGAATTCCCAGGATAGATGGGTTGCTAAGGAAAAAATCACTCGAACTGTATGGAGCTTAGCCACTGGTGCAAAGGTGTCTGTGTAGTCTTCTCCATAAGTTTGAGTAAATCCCCTTGCAACCATTCGAGCTTTATACCTTTCGATTTCTCCATTGCTGTGATACTTGATGGTGAATACCCATTTAGATGTCACAGCTCTTTTTCCCGAAGGTAGATCACTTACATCCCAAGTGTGATTTCTAACCTTTGCTTCTATCTCAGCATCTATAGCATCTATCCAGACCTTGATTTTTTTTGCTTCTTCATAGGTCTTTGGAATGTAATGCTGCTCTATCTTTCCAAGGAATGCTTGATGATCTGATGGCAAGAGGGCAAGAGAACACTGAGCTTGGATAGGGTGAGCCACAACTTGATGGTTATAATAGACCCTAGTTTGTTTCCAATGGTCTGGACCAAATCTTTGGCGTGTGCTTCTTCGCAAGGTTGGTGCTGGTGCCTCTTCTTCCTCATGATATTCATTTTCCTGAATATCAGCTTCTGGTGGAGTTTCTTGATTAACTCCCCCTTGTTCATTTACTTCTTCGTCATTCTCTTGCTCATTTTGAACATTTACCCCTTCTTCTTGAATCTGATCTTCTTGATTGTTTGCAGGGGTTGTTTGATCTTTATTCATTTTAGGAAGACCCATGTGACTTAAAATGTGTTGAAGAGAGGCTGCTCGATCTGTTGTAGAGTCAGCCAAGTCTTTCACACTTTCCCAGCCCGACTTCTCAAAATAACTTTGATCTTCTAGGAATTTTACATCTCTAGACGTTATGATGTGTTTGGTGCTTGGATCATAGCATCTGTACCCTTTTTGAGTAGTGGAGTATCCAATGAACACGCTTCTAGTCCTTTTAGCATCTAACTTATTCCTTTGATCCCTTGGCACTAAGACAAAATAAACACTACCAAACACACGTAAGTGATTAATAATTGGTTTGGTTTTGTTTAATACCTCAAATGGTGATAAGTCATCTAAGACTTTTGTTGGAATTCTATTTATGAGGTAGCATGCGGTCATGACAGCATCTCCCCAAAATCTTCTTGGCATGTTTTTGTGGAACATCATTGATCTTGCTACTTCCATCAGATGCCTATTCTTCCTTTCGGCCACTCCATTTTGTTGTGGAGTATAAGGACAACTCGTTTGGTAAAAGATGCCATGATTTGCCAAATGAGCCTTGAAAGTGTGGCTTGTGTATTCCCCTCCATTATCCGATCTTAGCACCTTAATTTTAGCATTGAAATGATTAGTCACATATGTTTGAAAGTTGACAAATGCCTCAAATACTCTATCCTTAGAAGGTAACAATGTGACCCATGTATATTTTGATTTTTCTTCTATAAATGTCACAAAGTATTTTAGGTTATCTCTAGATAGGCAAGATGAGGTCCAAACATCAGAGTGAACTAAATCAAACCAATTCTCATATATTGATAAGGAGTTTTGGAAAACACTTCTACAATGTTTTCCCAAAATACAAGACTCACACTTAGAGTTATCAAATACTACATTGGGCATAATTAATTTTAAAGCTCTAGAATGAGGATGGCCTAATCTAGCATGCCAAAAATCATTTGAACTACTAGCTACATGACAGGAATTAATAAATGGCAAACTAGCAGAGTTGGAGCATCTAGAATGGTTCTTGAGATCTTCTAGAGTATACAACTCTGCCTTAGTGTTCCCCTTGCCTAAAACTTCACCAGTTTTAATATCCTGAAAATGAAAGCTGTTAGGTCCAAATATAGCATAAGCATTGAGATCCATGGTAGCTCTTTTTACCGAGACCAAATTATTGCTAAATGTAGGCATGTAAAAAGCACTAGATTCATTTCCAAAGAGGAATAAATTTCCTACGACTTTAATTGGCACTCTAACTCCATTAGCAACTTCAACATGACCAGAGGTGTTTTGAATATTATTTAGTAGATCTAAATCTTTAATCATATGGTGAGAAGCTCCTGAATCTACTAAAAGTGTTTTTGAATAGTTAGAGGCTAGAAAGGTGATACCAGACTCCTTGCAAATTTGCATGGTCTTGATCATTGCCTCTAAGTCTGCTCTGCTCATGGTGATCATGCCATTGTTCTCTGAAGTAGAGGCTTGATTAGAATGGCCGTTTGGAGCACTTGGGTTCATACCGAGTGCTGTAGTTGGTTGCGTGGTTGGAGCATAATTTGAAGCGTTTGCTTCATTTGCTTGTTGCCTTGCTCTGAAGTTGGCTCTGAGATGAGGATGAAGGATAAAACACTCCTCCTTGGTGTGTCCTCTCCCTTGGTTGAATTTGCCAATGTTCTTGCAATGTTCACATTGCTTTGTTGTTCCTTTCTTGTTGGAACTGAATGGAGGTTTGTAAAACCCTTTGTTTGCCATTGGCAACTCTCCTTTCTTTGAAGAGATCTAAGGAGCCTTGCTCCTTTTTGGATTTGAGAGCAGACATTCTCAAGGCTTGGTAGCTTCTCCTCCCTTAAAATGTACTTTATAAGGTCATTAAATTTCGGATGGAGAGATTGGAGAAGTCCAAATACTCGATCTTGCTCTTTTCTTTCCTCTATAATTTTGAGGTCTTTTGTGCTTGGCCTCAGCATATCCAGTTCAGCAAGTAATGATCTATATTTACCAAAGTGTTTGGTAAAATCTTGATCTTCTAGAGTGAGGTTGCTGAGATCTTTCTTCACTTCGAATACTCTTGAAAGATTGGTGATGTCTCCATACACCTTCTTTAGAGTTTCCCAAAGTTCTTGAGCTGTCTCGCAATATGAGTAAGATTCAAATATTGAATCACTCAAGAGTTGTGGATTATGCTGAGCACCATTTGATCTTTTTGCAGCCACTTTTCCCGAGCTTCTTCATCTCCTTCTTGAAGCTCTTTTCCTTTTGCTGGTTCAACCTGATTCCACAAGCCGCGTCCGTACAAGTTGTTTTTTGTCGATCGTGACCATAGGAGATAGTTCTCTCCTCTTAGGGTGACTCTAATTGCGGTTGGTTTTGTCTCCTCCATGATAAAAAAAATATGACTAACCGTTTGATACTACACTGCCTCAACTTCACTAACTCGTCTAGGATGAATTAATTTCAATCTCAGAGTTGGGAAAATGTTCTTTGAGAAATCTCCAGAAATAAACCACTCTAACTTCACACAGCTCGTCTAGGATGAATATATATCAATCTCAAAGCTTTTGGAGGAAGTTAAAAGGATGTATTTCCAGGAAAACCAAAGAAATTTTCGGAGAAGACAATGAACAGTACCAAAAACGGACAGAAATTTGAATTTTCAAAAAACTTCTTTCGATTTGGAGCTCTGTAGAGCTTGTGAATGCTGCGGAAGCTTTAAATATGAAGGAGGAGATGACGTAAATACAAAGGAGACAAAGACGAGGGCTGTGACAATGTCAATTTTGAAAAAAAAAAAAGAAACAGATGAAGAGAATGAGGAAATCAAAAACTTGATCTTGTTTATGGATCAATGCTCTGATACCATGTTAGAATTCAGAGTTTAAGTTTGCTATAAACAAGAATGAGAGTAGCTGAATGAATAATAATAAGATTGAGAATAGAGAGATTTTATTATCTCTTATGAGATTTTATTATCTCAGTAGTAGTAAAGTGTTACAATGGATTACATATTTATAGAACTCTTAAACGCAAAAATAACTAGGTGTATCTTGTAGTTCAGAGTCTAATCTATCCGTTGGGAATAGTAATCTATCTTGTTGTTCAGAGGCTAAAAACAACATATATGGATGTGAATATGAAGAATCAATGCTTTCATGGACAAAGATTTAACCATTTTCAAGATGAGAGTCCCAAAAACGACATTATTATTAATCAAGAAACAAATACCCAACAAGGAATAAAAAAAGAGTGGCCCAAGAAGAGAAGGCCAGAACTGACGCCCAAATCGTTTTCGTCTCCAACAGCTCTATTTTGAACTCCAACGGCTCTATTACTATTCCCAATGGATAGATTAGACTCTGAACTACAAGATACACCTAGTTATTTTTGCGTTTAAGAGTTCTATAAATATGTAATCCATTGTAACACTTTACAACTACTGAGATAATAAAATCTCATAAGAGATAATAAAATCTCTCTATTCTCAATCTTATTATTATTCATTCAGCTACTCTCATTCTTGTTTCTAGCAAACTTAAACTCTGAATTCTAACATGGTATCAGAGCTTTGATCCATAAACAAGATCAAGTTTTTGATTTCCTCATTCTCTTCATCTGTTTCTCTTTTTTTTCAAAATTGACATTGTTACAGCCCAGAAAATTTCAGAAACTGGTTCTTCAAGATTCAGCCCTCCTCTTTGTCTCCTTTGCATTTACGTCATCTCCTACTTCATATTCAAAGCTTCCGCAGCATTCACAAGCTCTACAGAGCTCCAAATCAAAAGAATTTTTTCGAAAATTCAAATTTCTCTTATTTCTTTAATATGCAAACCCAATTTGTTTTACCTTCTTAAACCCCCCATGGCAATTACTTACTGAATTTAAGTCCTCTATGAAGGGTTTAAACAAGGAAAGCCGGGATTATTCTTGGTGAGAGAAGTGTTAAAGAAGAAGGGGACACATAGAGAAGAAATAGAGTAAAGAAGTCCTTGGAGCTTACATATTCAAAAGATGGATAAAGAACGGTGTTACTCAAGAAATGTTGAGAAGAAGATCCACTTAAGGTGTTCCCAAAATCATTACAAGAAGATCGACTCACCATACTTGTTTACCGGATCATAAACCACAAGGGAAAACTCTCTAAACTCTTGCTTATTCCATCATACTTAGTGTTACAATTTGTTTTCGTCTTGATATCATTAAATTCATTTCTCTTATGTGTTACTCTATATTTTATCTAAGCTTCTTAAAATCCCGGCCATTGCTTTTAAAATTTTGTATCTCATGATGAAGGTACAAAGGAGTAAGTACCGTAACGATTCTCCCAAGATTTTTAGAGAAAAGGAAAAGGTTCACGTGAGAAGAAAAGAAGTAAAAGCAGTTGGTTCATTAGAAGTGTCCTATTCGATGAAAGGCTTCCAATGCTCTGCTTGTGGCGATATTTGGACACAAGGGAACTACAAGAGTTAGTGTTCGTTTGGGACCAGTATGAAGTGTTTCTTGGTTATGGTTTTGCGAATTGTGTTTGGTTTTACTGAAAAGTGGTCTGCGGTGAAAAGTGAAGATTTTCAAACCAAGGGCTAAGGAACAAGGGGAGTTTTTCCTCTCCGTGTCACAAGCTTGATCAGATGGATACATTGATGCATGATCAAGCTTGAGGGGAGTATGTGAGCACTATAGAGGAAAGGCGAGGGTATTTAGGAGGCGGGTGTTTATGAAGTGTGGTCAAGATGGCAAGGCATGATGCGTTTGGGAAGGTTCTGATCGAAGCAAGTCAGGGAGTAACCAAGCACTTCGAGGCATACCGTATGGAGAAATGAAGGCTACCTTAAAAGAGGAGACCGGGAAATGCATATGAGTAGCCAAGCTAAACAAATGGAGGAAAGAAAAAATGCCAAGTCATGAGACCAGCTAGATGAAGCACATGAAAACATCCATACCTTCAAAACTATGTCCTTGAAGAGGAAGTGAAAAGCAAGCTAAAGCAAGAGACTGGACAAGGGAAGCTAGGGCCGGACAAGAAGGAAGCATAGGAAAGTCGGCGTGGTTCAAAGCTATCTTTATGAAGATCGAGGTACTTAAAGTCTTCACGCTACACTCTCATCCTTGATCATATCCCCTACTCATAGGCGTTATGCTCTTTTCCTCATCATAGATTTTTTTCCCAAGTGGTTTTTTCTATGATGAGGTTTTTTCGAGTAATGCTCTATGTAGGTCAAAGCTTAGTCTTTGTTCACGACCGGCTAAGCTTGAGGGAGTATTGAGAAAAGGCATTCCGTGAAAGAAGCCGGGTACTATTCATCTCGGGTACTATTCATCCCGAGACCCGAGGATTACTATTCATCCCGTGAATCTATTGAGAAAAAGGCATTCCACGAAGAAGATAGAATACTATTCATCTAAGGTACTATTCATCCAGGAATCTGAGATTACTATTCATCCCGTCTTTGTAAGCTACGGTTTCATTATTGCTTGTAGTTTTTTTTATTTAGGGCTTCCTCCTTCAACTATAAAAGGAGGAAACCCCTCTATGTAACCTAATTGATAATTCCGCCTCCTTTGGTCTAAAAGCCCTTAGGGGCTGCAGATTTTCATCTCTCTAGCTTCTCTCTAATTATTCATTCTTATTCTCCTTTATTTATGCTTAATCTCTTATTCTCTCTAGTTTAATTTTGCATAATCTCCCATTCTCCTTTACTTGTTTTATGCATCTATTCTCTTAATTCTCTCATTCTCTTATGTTTATTTCTGCATTTATTCTTCCAAATAGGTGATTAAGCAAGAACAATAGAGAGAGCAGCCCCTAAGGGCCATTTTAAGCCAAAGGAGGCGCAAATAATGATTAGGTTACAAGGGGAGGGGTTTCCTCCTTTTATAGTTGAAGGAGGAAGCCCTAAATAAAAAAACTGCAATAATGAAACCTGACTTACAGCACGGGATGAATAGTAATCTCGTGTCTCGGGATGAATAGTACCCGAGATGAATAGTATTCTATCTTCTTCGTGGAATGCCTTTTCTCAATAGATTCACGGGATGAATAGTAATCTCGGGTCTCGGGATGAATAGTACCCGAGATGAATAGTACCCGGTCTTCTTCACGGAATGCCTTTTCTCAATACTCCCCCTCAAGCTTAGCCGTCGGTGAACAAAGACTAAGCTTGGACCTACATAGGCGTTACCTCGGTAAAAACCTCATCATAGAAAAAACCACTTGGGAAAAAATCTATGATGAGGAAAAGAGCATAACGTCTATGAGTAGGGGATATGATCAAGGATGAGAGTGTAGCGTGAAGACTTTAAGTACCTCGATCTTCATAAAGATAGCTTTGAGCCACGTCGACTTTCCTATGCTTCTTTCTTGTCTGGTCTCTAGCTTCCGCTTCTTGTCCAGTCTCTTGCTTTAGCTTGCTTTTCACTTCCTCTTCAAGGACATAGTTTTGAAGGTATGGATGTTTTCATGTGCTTCATCTAGCTGGTCTCATGACTTGGCATTTTTTCTTTCCTCCATTTGTTTAGCTTGGCTACTCATATCGTTCCGGTCTCCTCTTTTAAGGTAGCCTTCGTTTCTCCATCCGGTATGCCTCGAAGTGCTTGGTTACTCCTGACTTGCTTCGATCAGAACCTTCCCCAAAGCATCATGCCTTGCCATCTTGACCACACTTCATAAACACACGCTTCATAAATACCCCCGCCTTTCCTCTATTGTGCTCACATACTCCCCCCCTCAAGCTTGATCATGCATCAATGTATCCATCTGATCAAGCTTGTGACACTTGGAGGAAAAACTCCCCTTGTTCCTTAGCCCTTGGTTTGAAAATCTTCACTTTTCACCAGACAGACCACTTTTCGGTAAACCAAACACAATTGCAAAACCATAACCAAGAAACACTTCATACTGGTCCCAAACAAACACTAACTCTTGTAGTTCCCTTGTGTCCAAATATCATCACAAGAGCATTGGAAGCCTTTCATCGAATAGGACACTCCTAATGAACCAACCGCTTCTTTACCATTTCTTCTCATGTGATCCTTTTCTTTGTCTCTAAACTTCTTGGGAGAATAGTCCGGCACTTACTCCTTTGTACCTTCATCATGAGATACAAAATTTTAAAAGCAATGGCCGTGGGATTTTAAGAAGCTTAGATAAAATATAGAGTAACACATAAGAGAAATGAATTTAATGATATCAAGAAGAAAACAAATTGTAACACTAAGTATGATGGAATAAGCAAGAGTTTGAGAGTTTTCCTTGTGGTTTATGATCCCATAAACAAGTATGGTGAGTCGGTCTTCTTGTAATGATTTTGGGAACACCTTAAGTGGATCTTCTTCTCAACATTTCTTGAGTAACACCGTTCTTTATCCATCTTATGAATATGTAAGCTCCAAGGACTTCTTTACTCTATTTCTTCTCTATGTGTCTCCTTCTTCTTTAACCTTCTCTCACCAAGAATAATCCAGCTTTCCTTGTTTAAACCCTTCATAGAGGACTTAAATTCAGTACGTAATTGCCATGGGGGGTTTAAGAAGGTAAAACAAATTGGGTTTGCATATTAAAGAAATAAGAGAAATAATTCACAAGACTCAAAGATATTCAAATTAATGACAAGTTCAAGTGTACTCCCTTTGGGTTGATAACTCAGATAGTGCCCCATTAGTCATGAATTGGATTGATCAATGTGATCTTCATGCATTTTCTTCTTGTGATTTATACACTTTTACCTATGCATACACAAGGGTTAGTAGAAAAAAAAATTTCCTCTTTATGGTTCTTCACCATAAAGACTATTTACTCTCTTATGAGAGCTTGGATTTAATTATGGTCTTAGGAATTTTCAAATCATTAAGATATAAAACTCGGACCAAAATTTTATCCTATAGCAAACTGAGATGTACCAAAGCCATATTTTGTTTCACATTCATAAGAAAGAAAGCAGACTAAGATTCATCTTTTCATTTGAAAACAAGGGATGAACAATGATTTATTTGGAAATACTTCACATAAAAATATTTTCCCAGATCAATGTTCATCTTTTGAAAACAATCATGGACTTCAGTGCTTTAAAGCAGCTAGTCATGATTTAACTTCGGGTGAAAAAATGATCTTAGGTGTATTTTTAAACTCACAAGGAATTTTAATACGGACCATTTCACCTTAGGGAGCAAAATCATGAACCAGGGACTTCAATGCTTAGAAGCGGTCCACGGTTTTAAATTCAAGGAATAGAAATGAAAAATAATTTAACGATTGAAGGAACCAAGGACTTAAAATATTTTGAAAGTAGTCCAAGGTCTGATTTTGATCAAAAGAACTTGGATTCAGCAAGGTTCTACAGCCATGAGTAGCCTTAAGGTTTCTCTCCTCCTTATTTAAAAAGATTCAGGTTCCTCTAGGACTCTAGCTACAGATTCATCAAGGTTCTCATTCTTTTGATTTAAAAGGGAAATTTGGATTCAACATGCTCATGTAAACTCATAAGAGCTAAATGAGACATGGTTCTCTTTCCTTAAAGCCAGATCATCATAGCTTCACACGCTTCAATCCATAAGGGTTAAGCAAATTTTACTATGGTTCTCAGCAAAAGAGGAATTAGATTCAACAAGGCCATTTCTACCCACAAGGGCATAATAAACCAGGGTTCTCTTTCCTTTAGCTGGAATCAACTCGGCTTTTGAAGAGAAGATGATTTAATTTCAGTTTATGCTTGTTTCCACAAGGAAGAAGCTTTTACTATAAATCTCTTTCTCAAGGAAGCTTGGATTCAGCAAAGTCATTTATACTCATAAGAGCTGAATGAACCCAGGTTCTCCTCCCTTTAATTGGAAGCTTGGATTCAGCAAGGTCATTTACGCTCATAAGAGCAAAATGAACCCAGGTTCACCTTCCTTTAACCGATTTTCAACACAGCTTTAAGACACTAAACAGATGACTTACAGATTTCAGATGGGGTTTAAAGAGTAGATTAAGTGCCCAGCAAAACCATGGAATCCATGGATTAAGCGCTTGTAGCATACTTATCTCTTTCTCTCTTTTGTGGTTTATTATCCACAGCCACCAAGCTCATCTCTTCATTGTCAAACCCAGAATAAAACAAACATATATACCACGACACTAGGTGCATTAGATCTATAGAAATCAAGCACCATTCAGCGTGGTTCCCATGTCTTGAATCACCCAAATCGCAAATCTGAATCAAAAATTACAATGGATTTCACTTTTCTATTCCAATGGAACTAGAAATTCATCCAAGGTTTTAAAAGGAAACAAAAAGCGATTTTGAGTCTTATTCATAACTAACAATGACTTAGAGAAGAAAAATGAGGCTTAGAGATGATGAGAAAAAAAAATCTGAGCCCAGCAAACCATGGATCCAAAGACCAACAGCTAGGAGCTTTCAGCTTACAGATTTCGTTTCTTCCCTTGTAGTTCTTTCCCACACCTCACTTCCTTCCCCTCATTGTCATAAAGGATCTATAAACATGGCTTGGAGAAAAGGCTGGGGCTTAAGAATGAAGAGAAAACATTGAGCTAAGCCTAAACCATTGAAATGGAGAGGCAGTTTTAAGCATCAAATGATTCTTTCAAGCCTCCATCCTTTCTCTTCATCGCCATCTGCTCTGATACCATGTGAGAATTGATGCAGAAATATGAACTAAGAGAATGAGAGAATTAAGACAATAGATGCATAAAACAAGTAAAGGAGAATGAGAGATTATGCAAATTAAACAAGAGAGAATAAGAGATTAATGCTGAATGTAAATAATTAAGGAGAATAGTATTGAGAAAAGGCATTCCGTGAAGAAGACCGGGTACTATTCATCTCGGGTACTATTCATCCCGAGACCCGAGATTACTATTCATCCCGTGAATCTATTGAGAAAAGGCATTCCACGAAGAAGATAGAATACTATTCATCTCGGGTACTATTCATCCCGAGATACGAGATTACTATTCATCCCGTGCTGTAAGCTGCGGTTTCATTATTGCTGCAGTTTTTTTATTTAGGGCTTCCTCCTTCAACTATAAAAGGAGGAAACCCTTCCCCTTGTAACCTAATTGATAATTCCGCCTCCTTTGGTCTAAAAGCCCTTAGGGGCTGCAGATTTTCATCTCTCTAGCTTCTCTCTAATTATTCATGCTTATTCTCCTTTATTTATGCTTAATCTCTTATTCTCTCTAGTTTAATTTTGCATAATCTCCCATTCTCCTTTACTTGTTTTATGCATCTATTCTCTTAATTCTCTCATTCTCTTATGTTTATTTCTGCATTTATTCTTCCAAATAGGTGATTAAGCAAGAACAATAGAGAGAGCAGCCCCTAAGGGCCATTTTAAGCCAAAGGAGGCGCAAATAATGATTAGGTTACAAGGGGAGGGGTTTCCTCCTTTTATAGTTGAAGGAGGAAGCCCTAAATAAAAAAACTGCAGCAATAATGAAACCGCAGCTTACAGCACGGGATGAATAGTAATCTCGTGTCTCGGGATGAATAGTACCCGAGATGAATAGTATTCTATCTTCTTCGTGGAATGCCTTTTCTCAATAGATTCACGGGATGAATAGTAATCTCGGGTCTCGGGATGAATAGTACCCGAGATGAATAGTACCCGGTCTTCTTCGCGAATGCCTTTTCTCAATACTCCCCCTCGAAGCTTGACGTCGGTGAACAAAGACTAAGCTTGGACCTACATAAGCGTTACCTCGGTAAAAACCTCATCATAGAAAAAAACCACTTGGGAAAAATCTGATGATGAGGAAAAAGCATAACGTCTATGAGTAGGGGATATGATCAAGGATGAGAGTGTAGGCGTGAAGACTTTAAGTACCTCGATCTTCATAAAGATAGCTTTGAGCCACGTCGACTTTCCTATGCTTCTTTCTTGTCTGGTCTCTAGCTTCCGCTTCTTGTCCGATCTCTTGCTTTAGCTTGCTTTTCACTTCCTCTTCAAGGACATAGTTTTGAAGGTATGGATGTTTTCATGTGCTTCATCTAGCTGGTCTCATGACTTGGCATTTTTTCTTTCCTCCATTTGTTTAGCTTGGCTACTCATATCGTTTCCGGTCTCCTCTTTTAAGGTAGCCTTCGTTTCTCCATCTCGGTATGCCTCGAAGTGCTTGGTTACTCCCTGACTTGCTTCGATCAGAACCTTCCCCAAGCATCATGCCTTGCCATCTTGACCACACTTCATAAACACCGCGCTTCATAAATACCCTCGCCTTTCCTCTATAGTGCTCACATACTCCCCCTCAAGCTTGATCATGCATCAATGTATCCATCTGATCAAGCTTGTGACACTGAGAGGAAAAACTCCCCCTTGTTCCTTAGCCCTTGGTTTGAAAATCTTCACTTTTCACCAGACAGACCACTTTTCGGTAAACCAAACACAATTCGCAAACCATAACCAAGAAACACTTCATACTGGTCCCAAACGAACACTAACTCTTGTAGTTCCCTTGTGTCCAAATATCGTCACAAGCAGAGCATTGGAAACCTTTCATCGAATAGGACACTTCTAATGAACCAACCGCTTCTTTACTTCATTTCTTCTCATGTGATCCTTTTCTTTGTCTCTAAACTTCTTGGGAGAATAGTCACGGCACTTACTCCTTTGTACCTTCATCATGAGATACAAAATTTTAAAGCAATGGCCGTGGGATTTTAAGAAGCTTAGATAAAATATAGAGTAACACATAAGAGAAATGAATTTAATGATATCAAGAAGAAAACAAATTGTAACACTAAGTATGATGGAATAAGCAAGAGTTTAGAGAGTTTTCCCTTGTGGTTTATGATCCGGTAAACAAGTATGGTGAGTCGGTCTTCTTGTAATGATTTTGGGAACACCTTAAGTGGATCTTCTTCTCAACATTTCTTGAGTAACACCGTTCTTTATCCATCTTATGAATATGTAAGCTCCAAGGACTTCTTTACTCTATTTCTTCTCTATGTGTCTCCTTCTTCTTTAACACTTCTCTCACCAAGAATAATCCGGCTTTCCTTGTTTAAACCCT
>CM051375.1:17752970-17803822 GCA_028015245.1 Cardamine occulta | reverse complement strand
GATGAGAATGGTATGGCCGAAGATGTAGTTCATGAGGATCACCATGATGAGGTTAGACATGAAGCAGAAACTCCTCCTCCTCCACCACCACCTCCTCTTGGGAGAACTACTAGACAAAGGTTTGTATTAATCCAAGGTAACAAATACCCAACAAGGAATAAAGAAAGAGAGAGGTCCTTGAGAAGCCCAGAAATGGCCCAGGTGTTTTCGTCTCCAACAGCTCTATTTGAACTCCAACAGCTATATTACTATTCCCAACGGATAGATTAGACTCTGAACTACAAGATACACCTAGTTATTTTTGCGTTTAAGAGTTCTATAAATATGTAATCCCATTGTAACACTTACAACTCTTTGAGATAATAAAATCTCATAAAGATAATAAAATCTTTCTATTCTCAATCTTATTATTATTCATTCAGCTACTCTTATTCTTGTTTCCTAACAAATTTAAACTCCCTTGAATTCTAACATGGTATCCAGGCTTTGATCCATAAACAAGATCAAGTTTTTGATTTCCTCATTCTCTTCATCTGTTTCTCTTTTTCCAAAATTGAACATTATTCTGAAAAATTTCAGAAACTGGTTCTTCAAGATTCAGCCCTCCTCTTTGTCTCCTTTGCATTTCGTCATCTCTACTTCATATTCAAAGCTTCCGCAGCATTCACAATTTCTACAGGGCTCCGAATCGAAAAGAAGTTTTTGAAGAATTTAAAATTTCGCCGTTTTTTAGTACCGGTTCACTGTCTTCTCCAAAAGCTTTCTTTGGTTTTCCGGAAATACATCCTTTTAACTTCCTCCAAAAGCTCTGAGATTGATATATATTCATCCCTAGACGAGCTGTGTGAAGTTAGAGTGGATTTATTTCTGGAGATTTCTCAAGAACATTTTCCAACTCTGAGATTGAAATTAATTCATCCTAAGCGAGTTAGTGAAGTTGAGGAGAGTGTAGTATCAAGCGGTTGGTCATATTTTTTTATCATGGAGAGACAAAACCAGCATGATTAGAGTCACCCTAAGAGAAGAAGCTATCTCCTATGGTCACGATCTTTGACCAAAATCCAACTTATGCAGAGGGCCGGCTTGTGGAATCGAAGTTGGAGCCAGCAAAAGGAAAAGAGCTTGAAGAAGAGATGAATAAGCTTTTGG
This sequence comes from Cardamine occulta, assembly GCA_028015245.1. Lineage (NCBI taxonomy): Eukaryota > Viridiplantae > Streptophyta > Magnoliopsida > Brassicales > Brassicaceae > Cardamine > Cardamine occulta. The sequence continues at coordinate 17,802,673 of CM051375.1, read as the reverse complement.
AAAAAATGGCTGCAAAAAGATCAAATGGTGCTTTGCGTAATCCAGGTCAGATGGTGATTCCAATATTTGAGATCTTACTGTATTGTGAGACAGTTCAAGAACTTTGGGAAATTCTAAAAGGTGTATGGAGACATCACCAATCTTTCAAGTATTCGAAGTGAAGAAAGATCTCAGCAATCTACACCAGAAGATCAAGAATTTACCAAATGCTTTGGTAAATATAGATCAGTGCTTGCTGAATTGGATATCTTTGAAGCACAAAGACCTCAAATTATAGAGGAAACAAAAAGAGCAAGATCGAGTATTTGGACTTCTCCAATCTCTCATCGAAATTTAATGACCTTATAAAGTACATTTTAAGGAGGAGAAGCTGCCAAGCTGAGAATGTCTGCTCTCAAATCCAAAAGAGCAAGGCTCCTTAGATCTATTCAACAAAGGAGAGTTGCCAGCGGCAAACAAAAGGTTTTATTAACCTCCCATTTCAGTTCCAATAAGAAAGGAACAACAAGCAATGTGACATTACAAGAACATTAGCAAATTCAGCCAAGGAGAGGACACACCAAGGAGGAGTGCTTTATCCTTCATCCTCCTCGAGCCAACTACAGAGCAAGGCAACAAGCAAATGAAACAAGCTTCAAATTATGTCACATCAACCAACTACAACGCTCGTTATGAACCCAAGTGGTCAAGCAACCATTCTAATCAGCCTCTTGAGAAAACAATGGCATGATCACCATGAAGCGAGCAGCCTTAGAAACAATGATCAAGACCATACAAAATTGCAAGAGTCCGTATCTGCTTTCTACCTCTAACTATTCAAAAACTCTTTTAGTAGATTCAGGAGGCGTCTCCATATGATTAAAGATTTGATCTACTAAATAATATTCAAAAAACACATCTGGTCATGTTGAAGTTGCTAATGGGTTAAAGTGCCAATTAAAGGCGTAGAAATTTAAACTTATTTGAAATGAATCTAGTGCTTTTTACATGCCTACATTTAGCAATAATTTGGTCTCGATAAAAATCCCACGATCTCCAATGTTTATGTTATATTTGGACCCTAACAGCTTATTGAGAAAAGGCATTGAAATGAAGATGGATGGTGTATTATTCATCCTGGGTACTATTAATCCAGGACCGAGATTACTATTCGTCCAAGTGAATCTATTGAAAAAGGCATTAAAAAGTGTAGAAGGTAGGTTACTATTACATCCGAGACAAGATGTACTATTCATCTCTGTATCTGCGGTTTCACTTTTTATGCAGTTTTTTTTTTTATCTAGGGCTTCCTCCTTCCTCTATAAAAGGAGAAACCTGTTCTCTGATATAAAACACAATATGGACGCCTCTTTAGACTTATAAGAAAAATGGCTGTGCATTTCATTCTCTCAAATTCAAATAATCTCTGTCCTTATTTAGCCATCTAATCTCTTTAAATTCTCATGGTATCGAGCAGATTCTTGATTCTCCATTTGTTTTCAATCAGTTCTAGCTGTTCTCTTGATTTCTCCTCGGTTACTATTCTCTTCTTGCTCAGCCCTTTTTTGTTCTCGAGTTCTCAAACCCTAAAATTGTTTGTTCTCCTTGTTAACACTTGTTGATCTAAGAAGATCTCTGTCCCATCTCTGTTCTTTTAATCTCCATTGCTGCCTCTCTGATCTGCAGATCTCTTCTGGTTTTTACAGATTTGGAGTACTATGTAACATGACACTGACAAATTTTTTGATTTATTAGCAAAGTTAGGATCAATCTGGAATTTGTAGCGTGCATGGCTGTATAGAAAACTCCGAAGCATGGATTCTTCAAAATCTGTTCCTATGCAGATTTACTCTCAAAGGTGTGAACTACTTGATCTGGTTAGAACCACCAAGACAAATCTGTGTGAGTATGTGGTCTTTGGAATCACATTGAAACCCAAGATAAGAAAGTAATCTCGGATGAAGATGGAAAAGAGATCAGTGGAGATCCAAGTTCTGAAGATGGCAAATGGTTTCAAGAAGATCAGGGGTTCTTGGACTACTTAAAACTCACTTGAAGCTGCAATACTTGAAGCTTATTCTTATTAGTGAGGCCGCCAAAGGAGCTATGGGACTCTAAAAGAATGTACATGGAAATGTCTCAAATCTTACCAAAGTGTTTGAAGTCAAAAGCTATCAACAATCTCAGCCAGAAGATCTTGACTTCCCGCAAAACACTTTGGAAAATTTAGATCATTGTGGGCTGAACTCGAGATGCTAAGACCTTTCTCGGTGGATCCAAGTGCTCTCGAGGAAAGATTGAACAAGATAGGGTTTAGTGCATGCTTCTCACATTGAACCCGACACAATGATCTCATCAACCATCCTTAGAGCTGAGAAGTTACCAAGCTTAGATGAGGTGTGCTCTCAAATCCAACGTGAACAACGCTCTGTAAGTCTCTTAGTGGCAAAGGGAAATGGTCATAGCACAAAGTTACTTTCAAGTCTGAAGATAGGAAGATTCTTGTGTGTGATCACTGCAGAAGAGGCCATATCAAGGATAAATGTTGGATACTACATCCACATCTTAAGCCAGACAAAGTTCAAGGTTGCGAATTACTCTCAAGAAGCCTTGACAGGCAAGCTCGAGGCGGACCATCTAGACAAGGAGATGAACTGGTATGGTTGCCTACTCAATGATGTTGTTAGGAAGTCGGACCTTGAAGCTCTTATCAAGTCCATTACTACCCTTACCAATAAAGAATCCGGTATCACTCACTTTGCTTCTTTACCTAAATCACAAAATCAAACATTGATTATTGATTCAGGGCTTCTCGTCATATGGTTAGTAACCTAACCTCATTAATAATATTAAACCTATTAATGGAAATGTGATAATTGCAAATGGTGATAGAATCCCAATAAGAGGTAGGTGATTTAAAACTTTGTGATTAAGAACTCTAAAAGCGTTCTTTATGCCGAGTTTACCTCCTAATCTTGTCTCGGTAAAAAGAGCGACAAATGATCTTAATTGCTATGCTATATTTGGTCCTAATAGCTTTCATTTTCAGGATATTGAGTGGGAAAGTTCTGGGAGAAGGGAACACTAATGGTGACTTATATGTTTTTGAGGATTCTCCATCAACAAAATCTACTTCTCTTTTCTTATCAATAGTGTTATCTTTTAGCCCAAATAAAGCTGTGGCATGATAGACTTGGTTACCCTCATCTAGGGCTTTAGAAATTATGTTACCCCATGTTGTCTTTAATCATATGAACTGTGAAGCATGTATTCTAGGAAAGCATTGTAAAACTGTTTTCCTAAGTCTTGATTATCTATGAAAAATGTTTTTGATCTTGTGCGTTCAGATGTTTGGACTGCCCATGTTTATCTAGAGACAATAATAAATACTATGTTACATTTATTGATGAAATCGAAATATACATGGGTCACACTGCTTGCATCCTAAGGATAGAGTATATGATGCATTTGTTAATTTTCAATCATATGTTACTAACAGGTTTAATGCCAAGATCAAGGTATTCAGTCTGATAATGGTGGGGAATACACTAGTCACAAGTTCAAAGATCCTTAGCAAGACATGGGATCATACACCAAACTAACTGCCCCATATACACCTCAACAAAATGTTGTAGCTGAGGAGGAAAATAGACATCTTATGGAAGTTGCAAGATCCATGATGTTTAACACCAATGTCCCAAGGAGATTACGGAGTGATCTTTGTCATGGCGGCTTACCTGATAAATAGGATACCAACAAGGATCCTAACTGATTTAGTGCCATTTGAGGTATTGAACCGAACCAAACTTTCTATTGATCACTTACGAGTGTTTGGTTACATTTGTTTTGTCTTTGAGACCCGGTGAGACCGAGGGACAAGCTGGAAGTTAAGAGCACAAAATGCATGTTCCTAGGCTCTCTCTACTACTCAAAAGGAGCTACAAGTGTTATGACTTCTCAAAGAACAGAACAATTGTGTCAAGAGATGTCAAGTTCATTGAGCACCACGGGTATTACGATAAGAAGGATTGGGGGAGTTTGAAAGATTTGGCAAGATCACCATCGAGATAGAGCTGCTAGTCTCCAACATCTCCTTAGTCATCTTGGGAATCCTCCTCCTGGAGAGAAAGAACACTCTGATAATATCGAAACAAACCAACAAGGAGTGGAGACTACAGAAGATCAACCCAATACTGACCTTGGGAATACACATGCTGCTCCAAAACACATGGAAGAAACTGATAGCACACTCAGCGGAACCGAACCCACTTGACATGGAACAAGACCAAGATCAAGATGAGGATGGTATGGTGAAGATGTGGTTCAAGAGGATCACCATGATGAGGTTACACATGAAGAGAAACTCCTCCTCCTCCACCACCTCCTCTTCGGGACTACTAGACACAGGTTTGGACCCGAACATTGGAAGGTCACTAGAGTCTATTTCAACAACAGTGTGGTGCATCCTATACAAGCTGTGTGTTCGCTTGACCTGTTACCAACTGCTCATCAAGCCTTCCTTGGAAAAATTGATGCTCAATGGATTCCACAGAGTTATGAAAAGCCAAAGGGAGTAACGAATGGCTCGGAGCAGTGGATAATGAGCTTGGGGCTATGGAAAGGAATCATACATGGGATGAAGCCGACCTACCTTTGGGAAAAAAGGCTGTTAGTTCAAGGTGGCTTTTCACAATCGAGTATCCTGAGCAATGGAGAGGTTGAGAGGTACAAAGCCAGACTTGTTGCAAGAGGATTCACACAGACTTATGGAGATGACTACACGAAACGTTTGCTCGGTCGTAAGGCGCATGCAGTTAGAGTTGTTCTCTCATTGGCTACAAATCTGGATTGGGAGTTATGGCAAATGGATGTGAAGAATGCGTTCTTGCAAGGAGAACTTGAAGAAGAAGTGTACTTGACTCCACCACCAGTCCTTGAAGACTCCATTGCTCCGGGGAAAAGTTTTCTGCGGCTTAGAAAAGCCATCTATGGACTAAAAGCAATCTCCAAGAGCTTGGTACCACAAACTGAGCTGTACTCTCAGAGAAGGGTTCAAGCGATCTGAAGCTGATCACACATTGTTCATAGTCCAAAGTCCCGAGGAATCGTTGTAGTATTGGTCTACGTGGATGACCTTATCATTTCGGCAATGATAAAGAAGGTTTTCTCGAAACTAAAACCTATCTTAAAACTGTATTTGATATCAAAGATCTTGGAGAACTAAAATATTTTCTGGGATTGAAGTATATCGTTCTTGGAGGGCTTATTTCTATCACAAAGGAAATATACTCTTGACTTGCTGAATGAGACAGGTAAAATAGGGCAAAGCCAGCCAAAACTTCTCTTGCAGATGGCTACAAGGAGTCAAGCGGAGGGGGGAAAAAAGGAAAGGAGCTCGAAGAACAAGATCCATTAGACAAACCATATGCGGATCCTCTCCAATACCGAAGACTAGTGGGTAAGCTTATCTATCTGACTTTAACAAGACCTGACTTATGTTTTGCTGTGAATCGGGTGAGTCAATACATGCAAAAACCCCACGGTCTACCATTGGAACATGGTGGAGGGATACTCGAGATATCTAAAAGGGGGAGTCGGGACAAGGCATATGGATGGGAAAGAATGAGAATGCTGAGATTGTTGGTTATTGTGATGCAGACTACATAGGTGACACGAATGATAGGAAGTCAACCACTTTGGATATTGCACATTCATTGGAGGAATTTGGTGACATGGAAGTCTAAGAAGCGAAGGTAGTGTCATGTTCAGTGCTGAATCCGATTATAGAGCAATGAGGAAGCTCACGGAAGAATTCATTTGGCTTAAGGCACTACTCACAGATCTGGGCATTGAAACCACAAGACCATCACCATGCATTGTGACAATCAAGCTGCTATACACATTGCCTGCAACTCTGTGTTTCACGAGAGGACCAAGCACATGAAGTTGACTTACAAAGTTAGAGGAAGATCGAAAAGGAGTCACACTACCATGCTTTACAAGAAGTGAAGATCAACTAGCAGACATCTTCACCAAAGCTGCGAGTCTTAAGGTTTGCAAACACATCTACAGCAAACTAGGGCTTGTGGATCCAACTCACCTTGATCATATCCTACTCATAGGCGTTATCCTCTTTTTCCTCAACATAGATTTTTTTCCCAAGTGGTTTTTTCTATGATGAGGTTTTTTAACGAGAATAGCCTATGTGAGGTCCAAGCTTAGTCTTTGTTCACCGGCCAGTTATAAGCGGAGATATTGAGAAAAGGCATTCGTGAAGATGGATGGGTACTATTCATCCGGTACTATTCATCCAGAGACCCGAGATTACTTATTAATCCAAGTGAATCTATTGAAAAAGGCATTACGTGTAGAAGGTCGGGTACTATTCATCCTGAGACAGAGATTACTATTCATCCTGTTCTTTGTATCTTTACGGTATCACTTTTGCTGCAGTTTTTTTTTTTTATCTAGGGCTTCCTCCTTCCTATATAAAAGGAGGAAACCCTATTCTCTTGTTATAAAACACAATATGGATGCCTCCTTGGAAGCTTATAAGAAGAAAATGGCTACATGCATTTCATTCTCTCTAATTCATCTAATCTCTGTCCTTATTTCTCCATCTAATTTCTTTAAATTCTCACAGCTTTCATTTTCAGGATATTAAAACTGGTGAAGTTTTAGGCAAGGGGAACACTAAGGGAGAGTTGTATACTCTAGAAGATCTCAAGAACCATTCTAGATGCTCCAACTCTGCTAGTTTGCCGTTTATTAATTCCTTGTCATGTAGCTAGTAGTTCAAATGATTTTTGGCATGCTTGATTAGGCCATCCCTCATTCTAGAGCTTTAAAATTAATTATGCCCATGTAGTATTTGATAACTCTAAGTGTGAGTCTTGTATTTTGGGAAAACATTGTAGAAGTGTTTTTCCAAAACTCCTTATCAATATATGAGAATTGTTTTGATTTAGTTCACTCTGATGTTTGGACCTCACCTTGCCTATCTAGAGATAACCTAAAATACTTTGTGACATTCATAGATGAAAAATCAAAATATACATGGGTCACATTGTTACCTTCTAAAGATAGAGTATTTGAGGCATTTGTCAACTTTCAAACATATGTGACTAATCATTTCAATGCTAAAATTAAGGTGCTAAGATCGGATAATGGAGGGAATACACAAGCCACACTTTTCAGGCTCATCTTGCAAGTCATGGCATCCTTCACCAAACGAGCTGTCCTTATACTCCCCCAACAAAATGGAGTGGCCGAAAGGAAGAATAGGCATCTGATGGAAGTAGCAAGATCAATGATGTTCCACAAAAAACATGCCAAGGAGATTTTGGGGAGATGCTGTCATGACCGCATGCTACCTCATTAATAGAATTCCAACAAAAGTCTTAGATGACTTATCACCATTTGAGGTATTAAACAAAACCAAACCAAATATTAATCACTTACGTGTGTTTGGTAGTGTTTGTTTTGTCTTAGTGCCAACGGATCAAAGGAATAGGTTAGATGCTAAAAGCACTAGAAGCGTGTTCATTGGATACTCCACTACTCAAAAAGGGTACAGATGCTATGATCCAAGCACCAAACGCATCATGACGTCTAGAGATGTAAAATTCCTAGAAGATCAAAGTTATTTTGAGAAGTCGGGTTAGAAAAGTGTGAAAGACTTGGCTGACTCTACAACAGATCGAGCAGCCTCTCTTCAGTATATTTTAAGTCACATGGGTCTTCCTCAAATGAATGAAGATCAAACAGCCCCATGAAGCAATCAAGAAGATCAGATTCAAGAAGAAGGGTAAATGTTCAAAATGAGGAAGAAGAATGCCGAAGGAGTAAATGAACAAGGGGGAGTTAATCAAGAAACTCCACCAGAAGCTGATATTGAGGAAAATGAATATCATGAGGAAGAAGAGGCACCAGCACCAACCTTGCGAAGAAGCTACGCCCACAGATTTGGTCGGACCATTGGAAACAAACTAGGGTCTATTATAACCATCAAGTTGTGGCTCACCCTATCCAAGCTCAGTGTTCTATTGCCCTCTTGCCATCAGATCATCAAGCATTCCTTGGAAGATAGAGCAGCATTACATTCAAAGACCTATGAAGAAGCAAAAGAAATCAAGGTGCGGATGGATGCTATGGATCTTGAGATAGAAGCAATGGTTAGAAATCACACTTGCGATGTAAGTGATCTACCTGGGAAAAAGAGCTGTGACATCTAAATGGGTATTCACCATCAAGTATCACAGCAATGGAGAAATCGAAAGGTATAAAGCTCGAATGGTTGCAAGGGTTTACTCGAACTTATGGAGAAGACTATCAGGACACCTTTGCACGTTGGCTAAGCTCCATACAGTTAAGTGATTTTATCATTGGCAACCAATCTATCTTGGGAATTATGGCAAATGGATGTCAAAACGCATTCCTCCAAGGAGAGCTTGAAGAAGAAGTGTACATGAAGCCTCCACCAGGTCTTGAAAGTTCAATTCCTCATGGCAAAGTTTTCAAACTTAGAAAAGCCATTTCTGACTTAAGCAATCCCCCAAGAGCCTGGTACCACAAGCTAAGCTTTACATTAACAGCCAAAGGATTTAAAAGATCGGGGCTGATCACACCTTGTTTACTTCTCAAAGTGCTCAAGGAATCATTGTAGTCTTGGTATATGTAGATGACTTGATCATTTCCGGCAATGATCAAGCAGGTATTCAAGAAACCAAACTTTTCTTTAAATCTGTATTTGATATAAAAGATCTAGGTGAACTTAAATATTTTCTAGGTATAGAGATATGCGCTTCCGAAGGCTTGTTTCTATCCCAAAGAAAATATTCACTCTGACTTTGCGAGACAGGAAAATTAGGTTCTAAACCGGCGAAGACACCTCTGGAAGATGGCTACAAGGTCGGGAGAAGGGGGAGAAAGGACAAGATCCACTTGACAAACCATTTGAAGATCCAGTTCAATACCGGTGGCTTGTAGGTAAGTTAATTTACTTAACCATAACAAGGCCTGACCTATGCTTTGCTTGTGAATCGGTGAGCCAACACATGAAAAAGCCCTTGGTGCACCACTGGAATATGGTGGAAAGAATTCTGAGATACATCAAAGGATCACCGAGGGCAAGGTGTTTGGATGGGAAAGAATAATAATCTTGAAGTTATGGGCTATTGTGATGCGGATTATGCTTTGGAGATACAATGGATAAAAAATCCACAACCGGCTATTGCAATTTATTGGAGGAACTTAGTAACCTGGAAATCCAAGAAGCAAAAAGGTAGATCTCATGCTCAAGTCTTTGAAAGTGAGTATAGAGCAATGAAGAAGCTCACAAATGAACTAGTATGGCTAAAAGCGCTCTAAAGGATCTGGGAATTGAGAGCACAAGTCCCATTACCATGCATTGTGACAATCAAGCAGCAATTCACATTGCTACTAAACTCAGTCTTCCATGAGCAGACCAAGCACATAGAAGTGGATTATCACAAAGTTAGAGAGAAGATCATTGAAGGAGTAATCCTCCCATGCTACACAAGAAGCGAAGATCAGCTTCGTGACATATTCACCAAATCTACAAGTCTCAAGATTTCGACCACATTCCAGCAAGCTTGGACTAATAGATCTCACTCATCCTTGATCATGCCTCTCCATTTCCAGAGACACTACACTCTTTTCCTCACAAGGAGTTTTTTCCCATCGGGTTTGTACTTGTGAGGTTTTTAATGAGGTAGTTGTGAGGATTTGTTTCTGGAAAATCAAATTATTTTTATCTCCAACAGCTCTATTTTTGAACTCCAACGGCTATATTACTATTCCCCAGCGGATATATTAGACTCTGAACTACAAGATACACCTAGTTATTTTTGCGTTTAAGAGTTCTATAAATATGTAATCCATTGTAACACTTTACAACTCTTTGAGATAATAAAATCTCATAAAAGATAATAAATCTTTCTATTCTCAATCTTATTATTATTCATTCAGCTACTATTATTATTGTTTCTCACAATCCTAAACTATGAATTCTAACAGTTTGGACCCGAACATTGGAAGGTCACTAGAGTCTATTTCAACAACTAAGTCATGGCGCATCCTATACAAGTCGTGTGTTAAACTTGACCTGTTACCAACTGCTCATCAAGCCTTCTTTGGAAAAATTGACGCTCAATGGATTCCACAGAGTTATGAAGAAGCCAAAGGAGTAATGAATAGCTCGGAGCAGTGGATGAGGAGGTAGGGGGCTATGAAAAGGAATCATACATGGGATGAAGCCGACCTACCTTTGGGAAAAAGGCTGTTAGTTCAAGGTGGCTTTTCACTATCAAATATCTGAGCAATGGAGATGTTGAGGTAGAAAGCCAGACTTGTTGCAAGAGGATTCACTCAGACTTATGGAGATGACTACAAGAAGCGTTTGCTCCGGTCCCAAGCTGCATACAGTTAGAGTTGTTCTCTCATTGGCTACAAATCTGGATTGGGAGTTATGGCGAATGGATGTGAAGAATGCGTTCTTGCAAGGAGAACTTGAAGAAGAAGAGTACATGATTGCACCACGGGCCTTGAAGACTCCATTGCTCGGGGGAAAAGTTCTGCGGCTTAGAAAAGCCATCTATGGACTAAAGCAATCTCCAAGAGCTTGGTACCACAAACTGAGCTGTACTCTCGAAGAAAGGGTTCAAGCGATCTGAAGCTGATCACACATTTTCATAGTCCAAAGTCCACGAGGAATCGTTGTAGTATTGGTCTCGTGGATGACCTTATCATTTCGGCAATGATAAGGAAGGTTTTTCTCAAACTAAAACCTATCTTAAAACTGTATTTGATATCAAAGATCTTGGAGAACTAAAATATTTTCTAGGGATTGAAGTATGTAAGCTCTTGGGAGGGCTTATTTCTATCCTGAAAATATACTCTTGACTTCTTGAATGAGACATGTAAAATAGGAGCAAAGCCAGCCAAAACTCCTCTTGCGAGATGGCTACAAGGTCAAGCGAAGGGGGAGAAAAAGGAAAGGAGCTCGAAGAACAAGATCCATTAGACAAACCATATGCAGATCCTCTCCAATACGAAGACTAGTGGGTAAACTTATCTATCGACTTTAACAAGACTGACTTATGTTTTGCTGTGAATCAGGTAAGTCAATACATGCAAAAACCCACAGTCTACCATTGCAACATGGTGGAGAGGATACTCAGATATCTAAAAAGGAGTCGGGACAAGGCATATGGATGGGAAAGAATGAGAATGCGAGATTGTTGGTTATTGTGATGCAGACTACGTGGTGACACGAATGATAGGGAAGTCAACCACTTTGGATATTGCACATTCATTGGAGGAATTTGGTGACATGGAAGTCTAAGAGCAGGAAGGTAGTGTCATGTTCAAGTGCTTTGAATCCGAGTAGAGCAATGAGGAAGCTCACGGAAGAACTCATTTGGCTTTAGGCACTACTAGAGATCTAGGCATTGAAACCACAAGACCCATCACCATGCATTGTGACAATCAGCTCTATACACATTGCTAGCAACTCTGTGTTTCACGGAGGACCAAGCACATAGAAGTTGACTGCCACAAAGTCGAGAGAAGATCAAAGAAGGAGTCACACTACCATGCTTTACAAGAAGTGAAGATCAACTAGCAGACATCTTCACCAAAGCTCTGAGTCTAAAGGTTTGCAAACACATCTACAACAAACTAGGGCTTGTGGATCCAACCCATCCTTGATCATATCCCCCACTCATAGGCGTTATGCTCTTTTTCCTCATCATAGATTTTTTTTCCCAAGTGGTTTTTCTATGATGAGGTTTTTATGAGGTAGCGTTTATGTAGGTCCAACTTAGTCTTTGTTCACCATTTAAGCTTGAGGGAAGTATTGAGAAAAGGCATTCCGTGCATAAGGTCGGGTACTATTTATCCCAGTACTATTCATTCCGAGACCCAAGATTACTATTCATCCCAAGAGTATTGAGAAAAACATTAGGTATAGATATGGATACTATTCATCTCGGGTCTTATTCATCCAGAGACCGTGATTACTATTCATCCAGTAGGTCTGTTTCATTTAGGGCTTCCTCCTTCTACTATAAAGGAAGGAAACCCCTTTTCTTGTAACCAACCTTATATTTGTGCCTCTTATGGCTGAGAGGAGAGCCCTGATTTTCTTCTTTTTCTTCTTTGAATCTCTTCTCTAATTCTCTATTTAATCCGCATAAATCTCTTAAAATCTATAATAACCCTTCAAGATAGAAATGAGAGGGAATAGAAGTGTTTAGGTGTCAAAATAGTTTAAGCATACTACCAAGGTGGACCGGCAAGTCAAAGTAAGAAACAAGCATTATAGCTTATCCGAGAGTTATGTTAGTTCTTGTAATCTCATAGGAGTTTCTAACGGTGAATTTCAGAGTTATAGCAAGAAGACACATATGGAGGCCGAATTAAAACCAATTGATGAGAATATGAAGAATCAATGCTTTCATTGACAAAGATTTAACCATTTTAAAGACGATAATCCCAAAAACGTAGTTATGACCCTTCTAAATACAAATGAGAGTGAATAGACAGGTTGAAGTGTGAAAGTAGTTAAAGAATGCAACTAAGGTGGAGACGCAAGACAAAGTAAGAAACAAGCATTATAACTTATTCCACAGTTCTATTAGGTCTTTGAATCTCATAGGAATTTCTTATGGTGATTTTTTGGAGTTGTAGCAAGGAGACACCTATGCAGGCTGACACAATACCTATTGATGTGAATATGAACAATCAATGCTTTCACTAACAAAGATTTGACTGTTTTCAAGATGATTGTCCCAAAAACGTAGTTATAACCATTCAAGATAGAAATGAGAGGAAATAGAAGTGTTTAGGTGTCAAAGAAGTTGAAGCATGCTACCAAGGTGGAGAAGCAAGTCAGAGTAAGATACAATCATTATAGCTTATCCCAGAGTTATGTTAGTTCTTGGAATATGATAGGAGTTTCTAATGGTGAATTTTAGAGTTATAGGAAGAAGATACATATGGAGGCCGAATTAAAACCTATTGATGAGAATATGAAGAATCAATGCTTTCATTGACAAAGATTTAACCATTTTAAAGGCGATAGTCCCAAAAACGTATTTATGACCCTTCTAAATAGAAATGAGAGTGAATAGGCGGGTTGAAGTGTCAAAGTAGTTAAAGAATGCTACTAAGGTGGAGGCATAAGACAAAGTAAGAAAAGAAGTATTATAGCTTATCAAACAGTTATATTAGGTCTTTGAATGTCATAGGAGTTTCTTATGGTGAATTTTTGGAGTTGTAGCAAGGAGAGACCTATGCAGGCTGACACAATACTTATTGATGTGAATATGAACAATCAATGCTTTCACTAACAAAGATTTGACCATTTCCAAAATGATTGTCCCAAAAAAGTAGTTATAACCCTTCAAGATAGAAATAAGAGGGAATAAAATTGTTTAGGTGACCAAGTAGTTGAAGCATGCTACCAAGGTGGTGATGTAATTCAAAGTAAGATACAAGCATTATAGCTTATCGCAGAGTTATGTTAGTTCTTGGAATCTCATAGGAGTTTCTAACGGTCAATTTCAGAGTTCTAGCAAGAAGACACATATGGAAGCCGAATTAACACCTATTGATGAGAATATGAAGAATCAATGCTTTCATTGACAAAGATTTGACCATTTTAAAAACAATAGTACCAAAAACGTAGTTATGACACTTCTAAATAGAAATGAGAGTGAATAGACTGGTTGAAGTGTCAAAGTAGTTTAAGCATACTACCAAGGTGGAGAAGCAAGTCAAAGTAAGAAACAAGCATTATAGTTATCCGAGAGTTATGTTAGTTCTTGTAATCTCATAGGAGTTTCTAACGGTGAATTTCAGAGTTATAGCAAGAAGACACATATGGAGGGCGAATTAAAACCAATGGATGAGAATATGAAGAATCAATGCTTTCATTCACAAAGATTTGACCATTTTAAAAACAATAGTACCAAAAACGTAGTTATGACACTTCTAAATAGAAATGAGAGTGAATAGACAGGTTGAAGTGTCAAAGTAGTTGAAGCATGCTATTAAGGTGGAGAAGAAGTCAAAGTAAGAAACAAACATTATAGTTTATCCCAGGGTTAGGTTAGTCCTTGGAACCTCATAGGAGTTTCTAATGGTGAATTTCAGAGTCATAGCAAGAAGACACATATGGAGGCCTAATTAAAACCTATTGATCGGGAATATTAAGAATCAATGCTTTCATTCACAAAGATTTAACCATTTTTAAGGCGATAGTCCTAAAAGCGTAGTTATGACCCTTCTAAATAGAAATGACAGTGAATAGACAGATTGAAGTGTCAAAAGTAGTTAAATAATGCAACTAAGGTGGAGGCCTAAGACAAAGTAAGAAACAAACATTATAGCTTATCCCAGGTTCTATTAGGTCTTTGAATGTCACGAGGAGTTTCTTATGGTGAATTATGGGAGTTGTAGCAAGAAGACACCTATGTAGGCTGACACAATGCTTATTGATGTGAATATGAACAATCAATGCTTTCACTAACAAATATTTCACCATTTCCAAGATGATTGTCCCAAAAACGTAGTTATAATCCTTGAAGATAGAAATGAGAGGAAATAAAAGTGTTTAGGTGTCAAAGTAGTTGAGGAATGCTACCAAGGTGGAGAAGCAAGTCAAAGTAAGACTTATAGCTTATCCAAGAGTTATGTTATAATCTGAACCTCCTGGGCGTAAGGATCGATTCTGAAGTTGAGAAAGTCGAGGTGTCAAAAATCTGGGGATTTCAGATCATGAGAGCAGCGAGGTGGATCGAGTTTTGGAGCGGAAGAGCTCGGATTTGGCTCAAAACTTATGAGCGTGGAGTTAAGGATCTGCGTGGGTTGTTCCTCAAGTTTTGGCTCGAACGCCGAGTGAAAAGAAAGCGAGGGCACAAGATGTAGCGGATCTGATGGTGATTTTTGGAGCTAAGTGGAGTGAATAGCTTTAGTTGAGAGTTCGGAGCTTCTCTTGAACAGCTGAGTCCTTCCTTTGATGGATTTTCGAACCAAAAGGATGAGCGAGTTGGATTTCCCAACTAGTGAACTATCTAGAGAGTTGGATGAAAATAGAAGATAGTTGATTTCAAAGATAGAGTTTACAAGTCTTTAAATTGCTAGGGTTCTGTCTAAATCAGGTTAAATGAAAATGGGCCTAAAGAAAGTAATGGCCAAAGCTTAAATATAGATATAAATGGGTTCTCTTGTCCAATTGTGATCCATAAGCCTCATTAAAACCTTACTTGCCAAAACCCAGTGGGACAAAAGACAAGTGAAGAAAAAAGAGTGCGAATGGATCACAAGCCCTTTATACCTCTTCCTGACCTGAATCGATACTAAGGCATTGTGGACTGGTGATTCTTCTTCTTGATTCTGCTTCATCATTCCAGCCACCAATTGGTTGAGTTGTTTGGCCTTGGCTCTAGTTATTGGTCGGTTGGCATATCCATTGTCTTAGCAGCTCAGCGATCATCTCTCTGCTCCTCCTCGGCCTCGAGTTCCTCTTCTTCCTCCTCGCTGCTCGGGTTCATATCATCTCCTCCCTCTTGAAAAGGATTTGTCCTCAAATCTGGATCATCTGCAACAAAGAGGATCAAGTCAGACACATGGAAGCTGGAACTAACCTCAGACTTACCTAGAAGATCGAGTTGATAGGCGTTTTCATTGGTCCTCTTGGTGACTGTGAATGGTCCATCAATTCTGGGCATGAGTTTGGACTTCCTCTCAGCTGGGAACCTTTCCTTGCGTAGATGCAACCAAACTTGTTCACCTTCTTCAAATACCACTCGGCGCCTTCCTTTGTTAGCTTGGTTAGCATATTGTTTAGTCCTCTTTTCTATGTTCACTGAGCCTTAGCGTGAATCTGTTTAACTAGCTCAGCCTTCTTCTTTTCCATCTAAGCTGATTCTTTCACTCATAGGTAAAGGGTTAAATCCAGGGAGACAAAGGATTAAAGCCATAAACAATCTCAAATGGTGAGTACTTAGATGCAGAATGAATGGCATGATTATATGCAAATTCAACATGAAGGTAAACATTCTTCCCAAGTGCGGATGTTTTTCTTAATTAATACTGCATGTAAGAGTACCTAGAGTCCTATTGACTACCTCGGTTTGGCCATCGAGTCTGAGGATGACATGTAGTTGAGAACACTAGCTTAGTTCCTAGTTTTGACCACACAGTTCTCCCAAAATGACTTAGAAACTTAGTGTCTCTATCCCGATACAATGGTCCTAGGCATGCCATGAAGCTAACAATCTCCTTAAAGAACAAAGTAGCTATATGAGATGCATCATCAGTCTTATGGCAAGGCAATAAAATGGGACATCTTAGAGAATCTGTCTACAACTACAAAGATAGAATCCTTTCCAGTTCGAGTTCTTGGCAAACCTACTATGAAATCCATTGAAATGTCAGTCCAAGGATGCGTAGGAATGGCTAAAGGAGTATACAAACCAGTTGGTTGAACCTTAGATTTTGCCTGTTTGCAAGTTGCACATCGAGAACAGATCCTCTCAACATCACGTTTTAGGTGAGGCCAATAAAAATGTTCTGTCACCACCTTAAGTGTCTTAGCATAGCCAAAGTGACCCATCAGACCCCCTCCATGAGTTTCCCTGACTAAAAGATCTCGAACAGAACCGTTAGGGATCCAGAGCGATTATCAAAAAGAATAAGAAACCGTCATGCTGAAAATATTTTCCCCAAACAAATTTCCCACTTTTGGTAAAGGCTTCCCTTAAAATCGTTATCATCAGCATATAGCTCTTTTAAGTGCTCAATTCCAAGCAGTTTAGTTTCCAAAGTGGAATGAGAAGAGTGTACCTGAGAAGAAGGGCATCAGCAACCTACATTCTCCTTACCTTGTTTGTACTTAATGACATGGGAAATGTCTCAGTGAAATCTACGCATCGAGCATGCCTCTAGTGGAGCTTATGCTGTCCTCTTAAGTGCTTAAGTGATTGGTGATCAGTATGGATAACTTGAACTCCTCGGCCATAGATAGTCCTCTCATTTCTTGAAGTGATCTGACCAAAGCGTAGAGCTCCTTATCATAGGTTGGATAATTTAAGGTTGATCCATTAGCTTCTCCTGAAATAGGCTATAGGCTTCTTGTCTTACATCAGTACTGCACCAATCCCTAATCCTGAGCATCACTCAATCTCAAAAGTTTTAGTAAAATCAGGGAATGAGAAATTGGTGCATTAATAAGCTTATCCTTCAAATTCTGGAATGCCTCCTCCTGCGGTTGTTCCCATTTGAAACCAACTTCCTTTTGATAACTTGTTAAGTGGTGCAGCAATGGTACTAAAGTCTTTGACAAACCTTCTATAAAAGCAAAGCAAGTCCATGGAAGCTGCGGACTTCTCCAACTGGTTCGGACTAGGCCAATCCTTTGATTAGCTTTAATCTTCTCCTCATCGACCTTAATGCCATCTGTACTTAACCACAAAACCTAGAAAGACAAGGTTATCTGTACAAAAGGAACATTTCTTAAAGTTGGCAAAAGAGTCTTTCCTTTCTAAGCACCTCTAGCACAAAGCGAACATGCTCAAAATGATCAATCAAGTTCTTACTATAAATCAAGATGTCATCAAAGTAAACTACCACAAAGACACCAATGTAAGCTCTAAGAATATGATTCATCAATCTCATGAACGTACTAGGTGCATTAGTGAGACCAAATGGCATAACCAACCACTCATAAAGACCATGCTTAGTTTTTAAATGCGTTTCCATTCATCCCCTTCCTTCATTCTAATCTGATGATAGCCACTTTTTAAATCAATCTTAGAAAAGATACAAGAACCATGCAATTCATCAAGCATATCATCAAGTCTAGGGATAGGATGGCGATACTTAACCGTGATGTTGTTTATCAACTCTACAGTCCACACATCGCCGAGTTCCATCTTTTTGGGGGACAAGGAGTACAGGAACAGCACAAGGACTCATACTTTCATGAATAAAGCCCTTATCCATCAGTTAAATCGACACCTTCTAGAAGTTCTTTTGTTTCGTGGGATTGGTTCTGTCGCTGGTCGGTTTGGAAGAAGCGAGACCCCGGGACAAAGTCAATCTGATGTTCGATTCCTCTTATAGGTGGTAACCCTTTGGGGTCTCTTCAGGGAATACTTCAGCAAAAATCTTGCAAAATTTTAAGCATTTCACTCAGTAATACCGGGTGTAAAGATCAGTCATAGTCTTAAGCATTCCTTATAAACAAATAAAACCACAGTTTATCTGTAGGCATAGCACTCTTGACTTCACTATGATGAGCTAAGAAGTTAGACTTCTTTCTGCTAGTATCCTTGTTGTTCTTGAGTTGAAGCTGGTCTTGATAGACCTCATTAGGAGTTAAAGGAACCATAGTGGTTTTTCTGCCCTGAACACAAAAGAATGGCGATTTGTGTATCCATCATGAATTGCTTTGTGATCAGACACGTAAGGACGCCTAAGAAGTATGTGTCCTGCCTCCATAGGTAGCACATCACATAGTATTTCGTTCATACTTGCCAATAGAAGTGAAACCAGCACTTGATTATGCACCTTCATTTCGCCTTTCTCATTTAGCCATTGCAGATTATATGGTTGAGGATGAGGTTGTAGCTTCAGGTTAAGCTTCTTGACCATAGTTTCACTAGCTACATTGGTGCAGCTACCCCCATCGATGATAAGGCTGCCTATTTTACCATTTACTAAGCATCTAAGTATGGAACAGATTCTCCCTTTGCTCTTCTTCCATGGGTTTAGACTGCAAGCTGAAAGTCCCTTCTAGCAACTATGATGTTTCCTTGAGCGGGAAATTCTTCACTTTCTTCCATAAGGCTCTTCTTCATTCTCATCAATGACGCATATTCACCATTGTCCGGAAGTATCATTACTCGAGTGTTAGAGCACTCATTGGCATAATGACCTCGTCCATGGCATTTAAAACAAGTAACTATACTCTGGATCGAGCTCCTCTTGGTTTAGCATCTGTTTCTACATCCGCTTTCCTTTAGAACTTCGTGGTGGCAACCTCTTTGGGCACGATAGATGGCTTGTAAGTTTGCTGAAACTTAGGCTTATCTTCTCTCTCTTGTACTCGAGGTTTTATACTTTGCTGATTACCAAAACTAGACCTTGTTTTGCTTCTCCTTGCAAGTTGCTGCTCTATAAGAGTAGCCTTGTGTAGCATTTCTTCAAGGTCCACATAGTGTTGCATCTCAACTTGATCTTGAATTTCCCTGTTCGGACCTCCCCAGAAACCTTGCCATAGTGGCTTCTCTATCTTCGAGATATCAGCTTCATAACATCAATGTTTCCATTTCTTGAAAATAGTCCTCCACGGACTTGCTACCTTGCGTTATTCTCCTAAGCCTTTGATGCAGCTCTCTGTTGTAATGGCTTGGAACAAACCGTTTCCTTAATAGAGCCTTCATCGCCTCGAACTTTTTTATAGGGAGTTCACGTTGCGCCTTCTAGTTGTGACTAGCTGATCGCTTACAACTGAGAGCATAATCATAAAATTCGTTGGCTGCTAGCTTCACCTTAATCTCTTCCGTATAATATTGGCGGTCAAACACCAGCTCAATCTTCTTTTCCCACTCTAAATATGCATCTGGATCATTCTTTCCATGGAATGGTGGAATTTTGAGCTTTAGACCATTAAGGTTGCTAGTTCTTTGATCGGTGGCTACCCGTTGTTGTCTCGGCTTCTATTGCTATCCTGTGAGCGATCACTACTATTTCCATAGTAGTCTGTAGCTTCTTCATCATCGTGTTCATACAGATTTGCTCTGGGTGTTCCTCTTCTACCGAGCGATGTTCTGCATCATTTCTTTCTTGTTCAGCATCGAAGTAGGCTTAAGTTCTTGTCGTGAGGGCTGTGATCTGAGCAGCCATCATTTGTTCAAACTTTGCTGTCATGGCTTCAATCGGAAGCTTGTTGTTGGCTTTATTTTTGCTTCTGCATCATGATCGATCATATTTTCGGGAAAGCAACAAGCAAACAAGTCACCGATAGATTGTTCTTGTAGAAAATTTTGCAGATCTAAGGAAAAAAAAGCGAGTCACTAACTAGATCCAATCATCTCAGGCAAAAAGAAAACAAAATTAACTAGGAATATGAGCAGACAATTCTGCGGGTTTTAAATCTTCTTAAGATCTATAGAAATAAAAGTTAGAACCGGCATCTAAGGATCAGAAACTCAACTTTCAGATCTCGCTCTGATACCACATGATCACGAACCTCCCGGGCGTAAGGATCGATTCTGAAGTTGAGAAAATTAGGTGTCAAAAATCTGGGGATTTCGGATCATGAGCAGGCGAGGTGGATCGAGTTTGGGCGAGAGCTCGGATTTGGCTAAAAACTTATGAGCGCGGAGTTAAGGATCTGCGTGAGTTGTTCCTCAAGTTTTGGCTCGATCTGCGAGTGAAAGAAGCGAAACAGGGGCAAAGATGTAGCGGATCTGATGGTGATTTTTGGAGCTAAGTGGAGTGAATAGCTTTAGTTAGGAGTTAAGAGCTTCTCTTGAACAAGTGAGTCCTTCCTTTGATGGATTTTCGAACCAAAAAGGATGAAGCAGGTTGGATTTCCCAACTAGTGAACTATCTAGAGAGTTGGATGAAAATAGAAGATAGTTGATTTCAAAGATAGAGTTTACAAGTCTTTAAATTGCTTTAGGTTCATGCTAAATCAGGTTAAATGAAAATGGGCCTAAAGAAAGTAATGGCCAAAGCTTAAATATAGATATAAATGGGTTCTCTTGTCCAATTGTGATCCATAAGCCTCATTAAAACCTTACTTGCCAAAACCAGTGGGACAAAAGACAAGTGAAGGAAAAAGAGTGCGAATGGATCCACAACCATTTATACCTCTTCCTGGCTTGAATCGATACTAAGGCATTGTGGACTGGTGATTCTTCTTCTTGATTCTGCTTCATCATTCCAGCCACCAATTGGTTGAGTTGTTTGGCCTTGGCTCTAGTTATTGGTCCGGTTGGCATATCCATTGTCTTAACAGCTCCGCGATCATCTCCTAGCTCCTCCTCCGACCTCGAGTTCCTCTTCTTCCTCCCATTGCTCAGGTTCATATCATGTTAGTTCTTGGAATCTCATAGGAGTTTCTAATGGTGAATTTTAGAGGTATAGCAAGAAGACACATATGGAGGCCGAATTAACACCTATTGATGAGAATATGAAGAATCAATGCTTTCATTGACAAAGATTTAACCATTTAAAAGAGGATAGTCCCAAAAACGTAGTTATGACCCTTCTAAATAAAAATGAGAGTGAATAGACAGGTTCAAGTGTCAAAGTAGTTAAAGAATGCAACTAAGGTGGAGACGCAAGACAAAGTAAAAAACAAGCATTATAACTTATCCCACAGTGCTATTAGGTCTTTGAATGTCATAGGAGTTTCTTATGGTGAATTTTTGGAGTTTTAGCATGGAGACACCTATGCAGGCTGACAAAATACTTATTGATGTGAATATGAACAATCAATGCTTTCACTACCAAAAGATTTGACCATTTCAAGATGATTGTCCCAAAAAAGTTAGTTATAACCCTTCAAGATAGAAATAAGAGGGAATAGAAGTGTTTAGGTGTCAAAGTAGTTGAAGCATGCTACCAAGGTGGTGATGCAAGTCAAAGTAAGATACAAGCATTATAGCTTATCCCAGAGTTATGTTAGTTCTTGGAATCTCATAGGAGGTTCTAATGGTGAATTTCAGAGTCATAGCAAGAAGACACACATATGGAGGCCGAATTAACACCTATTGATCAGAATATGAAGAATCAATGCTTTCATTGACAAAGATTTGACCATTTTAAAAGCGATAGTACCAAAAACGTAGTTATGACCCTTCTAAATAGAAATGAGAGTGAATTAGACAGGTTGAAGTGTCAAAGTAGTTAAAGAATGCAACTAAGGTGGAGGCTAAGACAAAGTAAGAAACAAGCATTATAGCTTATCCCACAGTTCTATTAGGTCTTTGAATGTCACAGGAGTTTCTTATGGTGAATTATGGGAGTTGTAGCAAGGAGACACCTATGCAGGCTGACACAATACCTATTGATGTGAATATGAACAATCAATGCTTTCACTGACAAAGATTTGACCATTTCTAAGATGATTATCCCAAAAACGTAGTTATAATCCTTGAAGATAGAAATGAGAGGAAATAGAAGTGTTTAGGTGTCAAAGTAGTTGAAGAATGCTACCAAGGTGGAGAAGCAAGTCAAAGTAAGACTTATAGCTTATCCGAGAGTTATGTTAGTTCTTGGAATCTCATAGGAGTTTCTAATGGTGAATTTTAGAGGTATAGCAAGAAGACACATATGGCGGCCGAATTAACACCTATTGATGAGAATATGAAGAATCAATGCTTTCATTGACAAAGATTTAACCATTTTAAAGACGTAGTTATGACCCTTCTAAATAGAAATGAGAGTGAATAGACAGGTTCAAGTGTCAAAGTAGTTAAAGAATGCAACTAAGGTGGAGACGCAAGACAAAGTAAGAAACAAGCATTATAACTTATCCCACAGTGCTATTAGGTCTTTGAATGTCATAGGAGTTTCTTATGGTGAATTTTTGGAGTTGTAGCATGGACACACCTATGCAGGCTGACAAAATACTTATTGATGTGAATATGAACAATCAATGCTTTCACTACCAAAGATTTGACCATTTCCAAGATGATTGTCCCAAAAAAGTAGTTATAACCCTTCAAGATAGAAATAAGAGGGAATAGAAGTGTTTAGGTGTCCAAGTAGTTGAAGCATGCTACCAAGGTGGTGATGCAAGTCAAAGTAAGATACAAGCATTATAGCTTATCCCAGAGTTATGTTAGTTCTTGGAATCTCATAGGAGTTTCTAATGGTGAATTTCAGAGTCATAGCAAGAAGACACATATGGAGGCCGAATTAACACCTATTGATCAGAATATGAAGAATCAATGCTTTCATTGACAAAGATTTGACCATTTTAAAGACGATAGTACCAAAAACGTAGTTATGACCCTTCTAAATAGAAATGAGAGTGAATAGACAGGTTGAAGTGTCAAAGTAGTTAAAGAATGCAACTAAGGTGGAGGCATGAAGACAAATTATGAAACAAGCATTATAGTTTATCCCACAGTTCTATTAGGTCTTTGAATGTCATAGGAGTTTCCTATGTTGAATTATGGGAGTTGTAGCAAGGAGACACCTATGCAGGCTGACACAATACCTATTGATGTGAATATGAACGATCAATGCTTTCACTAACAAAGATTTGACCATTTCCAAGATGATTGTCCCATTAACGTAGTTAGATTCCTTGGAGATAGAGATGAGAAGAAATAGAAGTGTTTAGGTGTCAAAGTAGTTGAAGCATCCTACAAAGGTGGAGAAGCAAGTCAAAGTACGAAACAAGAATTATAGCTTATCCGAGAGTTATGTTAGTTCTTGTAATCTCATAGGAGTTTCTAACGGTGAATTTCAGAGTTATAGCAAGAAGACACATATGGAGGCCGAATTAACACCTATTGATGTGAATATGAAGAATCAATGGTTTCATTGACAAGGATTTGGCCATTTTAAAGGCGATAGTACCAAAAAAATGTAGTTATGACACTTCTAAATAGAAATGAGAGTGAATAGACAGGTTGAAGTGTCAATATAGTTAAAGAATGCAACTAAGGTGGAGACGCAATTAAACGTAAGAAACAAGCATTATAGCTTATCCCATAATTCTGTTAGTTCTTTGAATGTCATAGGAGTTTCTTATGGTGAATTATGGGAGTTGTAGCAAGGAGACACCTATGCAGGCTGACAAAATACCTATTGATGTGAATATGAACAATCAATGTTTTCACTAACAAAGATTTGACTATTTCTAAAATGATTGTCCCAAAAACGTAGTTATAATCCTTGAAGATAGAAATGAGAGGAAATAAAAGTGTTTAGGTGTCAAAGTAGTTGAAGAATGCAACCAAGGTGGAGAAAGCAAGTCAAAGTAAGACTTATAGCTTATCCGAGAGTTATGTTAACTCTTGGAATCTCATAGGAGTTTCTAATGGTGAATTTTAGAGGTATAGCAAGAAGCCACATATGGAGGCCGAATTAACACCTATTGATGAGAATATGAAGAATCAATGCTTTCATTGACAAAGATTTAACCATTTTAAAGACGATAGTCCCAAAAACGTAGTTATGACCCTTCTAAATAGAAATGAGAGTGAATAGACAGGTTGAAGTGTCAAAGTAGTTAAAGAATGCAACTAAGGTGGAGACGCAAGACAAAGTAAGAAACAAGCATTATAGTTTATCCCATAGTTCTATTAGGTCTTTGAATGTCATAGGAGTTTCTTATGGTGAATTTTTGGAGTTGTAGCATGGAGACACCTATGCAGGCTGACACAATACTTATTGATGTGAATATGAACAATCAATGCTTTCACTACCAAAGACTTGACGTTTTCCAAGATGATTGTCCCAAAAAAGTAGTTATAACCCTTCAAGATAGAAATAAGAGGGAATAGAAGTGTTTAGGTGTCCAAGTAGTTGAAGCATGCTACCAAGGTGGTGATGCAAGTCAAAGTAAGATACAAGCATTATAGCTTATCCCAGAGTTATGTTAGTTCTTGGAATCTCATAGGAGTTTCTAATGGTGAATTTCAGAGTCATAGCAAGAAGACACATATGGAGGCCGAATTAACACCTATTGATGAGAATATGAAGAATCAATGCTTTCATTGACAAAGATTTGACCATTTTAAAGACGATAGTACCAAAAACGTAGTTATGACCCTTCTAAATAGAAATGAGAGTGAATAGACAGGTTGAAGTGTCAAAGTAGTTAAAGAATGCAACTAAGGTGGAGACGCAAGACAAAGTAAGAAACAAGCATTATAGTTTATCCCACAGTTCTATTAGGTCTTTGAATGTCATAGGAGTTTCTTATGGTGAATTATGGGAGTTGTAGCAAGGAGACACCTATGCAGGCTGACACAATACCTATTGATGTGAATATGAACAATCAATGCTTTCACTAACAAAGATTTGACCATTTCTAAGATGATTGTCCCAAAAACGTAGTTATAATCCTTGAAGATAGAAATGAGAGGAAATAGAAGTGTTTAGGTGTCAAAGTAGTTGAAGAATGCTACCAAGGTGGAGAAGCAAGTCAAAGTAAGAACATTATAGCTTATCCGAGAGTTATGTTAGTTCTTGGAATCTCATAGGAGTTTCTAATGGTGAATTTTAGAGGTATAGCAAGAAGACACATATGGAAGCCGAATTAACACCTATTGATGAGAATATGAAGAATCAATGCTTTCATTGACAAAGATTTAACCATTTTAAAGACGATAGTCCCAAAAACGTAGTTATGACCCTTCTAAATAAAAATGAGAGTGAATAGACAGGTTCAAGTGTCAAAGTAGTTAAAGAATGCAACTAAGGTGGAGACGCAAGACAAAGTAAGAAACAAGCATTATAACTTATCCCACAGTGCTATTAGGTCTTTGAATGTCATAGGAGTTTCTTATGGTGAATTTTTGGAGTTTTAGCATGGAGACACCTATGCAGGCTGACAAAATACTTATTGATGTGAATGTGAACAATCAATGCTTTCACTACCAAAGATTTGACCATTTCCAAGATAATTGTCCCAAAAAAGTAGTTATAACCCTTCAAGATAGAAATAAGAGTTAATAGAAGGGTTTAGGTGTCCAAGTAGTTGAAGCATGCTACCAAGGTGGTGATGCAAGTCAAAGTAAGATACAAGCATTATAGCTTATCCCGAGAGTTATGTTAGTTCTTGGAATCTCATAGGAGTTTCTAATGGTGAATTTCAGAGTCATAGCAAGAAGACACATATGGAGGCCGAATTAACACCTATTGATGAGAATATGAAGAATCAATGCTTTCATTGACAAAGATTTGACCATTTTAAAGGACGATAGTACCAAAAACGTAGTTATGACCCTTCTAAATAGAAATGACAGTGAATGGACAGGTTGAAGTGTCAAAGTAGTTAAATAATGCAACTAAGGTGGGGACACAAGACAAAGTAAGAAACAAGCATTATACCTTATTGCACAGTTCTATTAGGTCTTTGAATGTCACAGGAGTTTTTTATGGTGAATTATGGGAGTTGTAGCAAGGAGACACCTATGCAGGCTGACACAATACCTATTGATGTGAATATGAACAATCAATGCTCTCACTAACAAAGATTTGACCATTTTAAAGACGATAGTCCCAAAAACATAGATATAATCCCTCAAGATAGAAATAAGAGGGAATAGAGGTGTTTAGGTGTCCAAGTAGTTGAAGCATGCTACCAAGGTGGTGATGCAAGTCAAAGTAAGATACAAGCATTATAGCTTATCCCAGAGTTATGTTAGTTCTTGGAATCTCATAGGAGTTTTTAATGGTGAATTTCAGAGTCATAGCAAGAAGACACATATGGAGGCCGAATTAACACCTTATGATCAGAATATGAAGAATCAATGCTTTCATTGACAAAGATTTGACCATTTTAAAGATGATAGTACCAAAAACGTAGTTATGACCCTTCTAAATAGAAATGAGAGTGAATAGACAGGTTGAAGTGTCAAAGTAGTTAAAAAAAAAAAAAAAAAAAAAAAAAAAAAAAAAATTTAAAAATGATTGTCCCAAAAACGTAGTTATAATCCTTGAAGATAGAAATGAGAGGAAATAAAAGTGTTTAGGTGTCAAAGTAGTTGAAGAATGCTACCAAGGTGGAGAAGCAAGTCAAAGTAAGACTTATAGCTTATCCCAGAGTTATGTTAGTTCTTGGAATCTCATAGGAGTTTCTAATGGTGAATTATAGAGGTATAGCAAGAAGACACATATGGAGGCCGAATTAACACCTATTGATGAGAATATGAAGAATCAATGCTTTCATTGACAAAGATTTAACCATTTTAAAGACGATAGTCCCAAAAACGTAGTTATGACCCTTCTAAATAGAAATGAGAGTGAATAGACAGGTTCAAGTGTCAAAGTAGTTAAAGAATGCAACTAAGGTGGAGACGCAAGACAAAGTAAGAAACAAGCATTATAACTTATCCCACAGTGCTATTAGGTCTTTGAATGTCATAGGAGTTTCTTATGGTGAATTTTTGGAGTTGTAGCATGGACACACCTATGCAGGCTGACAAAATACTTATTGATGTGAATATGAACAATCAATGCTTTCACTACCAAAGATTTGACCATTTCCAAGATCATTGTCCCCTAGTTATAACTCTTCAAGATAGAAATAAAAGGGAATAGAAGTGTTTAGGTGTCCAAGTAGTTGAAGCATGCTACCAAAGTGGTGATGCAAGTCAAAGTAAGAAACAAGCATTATAGCTTATCCTAGACTTATGTTAGTTCTTGGAATCTCATAGGAGTTTCGAATGGTGAATTTCAGAGTTATAGCAAGAAGACACACAGATGGAGGCCGAATTAACACCTATTGATGAGAATATGAAGAATCAATGCTTTCATTGACAAAGATTTGACGATTTTAAAGGGGATAGTACCAAAAACGTAGTTATGACCCTTCTAAATAGAAATGAGAGTGAATAGAAAGGTTGAAGTGTCAATGTAGTTAAAGAATGCAACTAAGGTGGAGGCTTAAGACAAAAGTATGAAACAAGCATTATAGCTTATCCCACAGTTCTATTATGTCTTTAAATGTCATAAGAGTTTCTTATGGTGAATTATGGGAGTTGAAGCAAGGAGACACCTATGCAGGCTGACACAATGCTTATTGATGTGAATATGAACAATCAATGCTTTCACTTAACAAAGATTTGACCATTTCTAAGATGATTGTCCCAAAACGTAGTTATAATCCTTGAAGATAGAAATAGAGAGGAGAATAGAAGTGTTGAAGTGTCAAAGTAGTTAAAGAATGCAACTAAGGTGGAGACGCAAGACAAAGTAAGAAACAAGCATTATAACTTATCCCAGAGTTACGTTATTTCTTGGAATCTCATAGGAGTTTAATGGTCAATTTCAGAGTTCTAGAAAGAAGACACATATGGAGGCTAAATTAACACCTATTGATGATAATATGAAGAATCAATGCTTTTATTGACAAAGATTTGACCATTTTAAAGACGATAGTACCAAAAATGTAGTTATGACCCTTCTAAATAGAAATGAGAGTGAATAGACAGGTTGAAGTGTCAAAGTAGTTAAAGAATGCAACTAAGGTGGAGGCATAGAAGACAAAGAAATGAAAGCATTATAGTTTATCCCACAGTTCTATTAGGTCTTTGAATGTCATCAGAGTTTCTTATGTTGAATTATGGGAGTTGTAGCAAGGAGACACCTATGCAGGCTGACACAATACCCATTGATGTGAATATGAACGATTAATGCTTTCACTAACAAAGATTTGACCATTTCTAAGATGATTGTCCCAAAAACGTAGTTATAATCCTTGAAGATAGAAATGAGAGGAAATATAAGTGTTTAGGTGTCAAAGTAGTTGAAGAATGCTACCAAGGTGGAGAAGCAAGTCAAAGTAAGAAACAAGCATTATAGCTTATCCGAGAGTTATGTTAGTTCTTGTAATCTCATAGGAGTTTCTAACGGTGAATTTCAGAGTTATAGCAAGAAGACACATATGGAGGCCGAATTAAAACGAATTGATGAGAATATGAAGAATCAATGTCTTCATTTACAAAGGTTTGACGATTTTAAAGACGATAGTACCAAAAACGTAGGTATGACCCTTCTAAATAGAAATGATAGTGAATAGACGAGGTTGAAGTGTCAAAGTAGTTAAAGAATGCAACTAAGGTGGAGGCATGAGCAAAAAGTAAGAAACAAGCATTATAGTTTATCCCATAGTTCTATTAGGTCTTTGAATGTCATAGGAGTTTCTTATGGTGAATTTTTGGAGTTGTAGCATGGAGACACCTATGCAGGCTGACACAATACTTATTGATGTGAATATGAACAATCAATGCTTTCACTACCAAAGACTTGACGTTTTCCAAGATGATTGTCCCAAAAAAGTAGTTATAACCCTTCAAGATAGAAATAAGAGGGAATAGAAGTGTTTAGGTGTCCAAGTAGTTAAAGCATGCTACCAAGGTGGTGATGCAAGTCAAAGTAAGATACAAGCATTATAGCTTATCCAAGAGTTATGTTAGTTCTTGGAATCTCATAGGAGTTTCTAATGGTGAATTTCAGAGTCATAGCAAGAAGACACATATGGAGGCCTAATTAAAACCTATTGATCAGAATATGAAGAATCAATGCTTTCATTCACAAAGATTTGACCATTTTAAAGACGATAGTACCAAAAACGTAGTTATGACCCTTCTAAATAGAAATGAGAGTGAATAGGCAGGTTGAAGTGTCAAAGTAGTTAAAGAATGCAACTAAGGTGGAGACGCAAGACAAATTATGAAACAAGCATTATAGCTTATCCCACAGTTCTATTAGGTCTTTGAATGTCACAGGAGTTTCTTATGGTGAATTATGGGAGTTGTAGCAAGGAGACACCTATGCAGGCTGACACAATACCTATTGATGTGAATATGAACAATCAATGCTTTCACTAACAAAGATTTGACCATTTCTAAGATGATTGTCCCAAAAAAGTAGTTATAACCCTTCAAATAGAAATAAGAGGGAATAGAAGTGTTTAGGTGTCCAAGTAGTTGAAGCATGCTACCAAGGTGGTGATGCAAGTCAAAGTAAGATACAAGCATTATAGCTTATCCCAGAGTTATGTTAGTTGTTGGAATCGCATAGGAGTTTTTAATGCTGAATTTCATAGTCATAGCAAGAAGACACATATGGAGGCCGAATTAACACCTATTGATCAGAATATGAAAAATCAATGCTTTCATTGACAAAGATTTGACCATTTTAAAGACGATAGTACCAAAAACGTAGTTATGACCCTTCTAAATAGAAATGAGAGTGAATAGGCAGGTTGAAGTGTCAAAGTAGTTAAAGAATGCAACTAAGGTGGAGACGCAAGACAAAGTATGAAACAAGCATTATAGCTTATCCCACAGTTCTATTAGGTCTTTGAATGTCATAGGAGTTTCTTATGGTGAATTATGGGAGTTGTAGCAAGGAGACACCTATGCAGGCTGACACAATACCTATTGATGTGAATATGAACAATCAATGCTTTCACTAACAAAGATTTGACCATTTCTAAGATGATTGTCCCAAAAACGTAGTTATAATCCTTGAAGATAGAAATGAGAGGAAATAGAAGTGTTTAGGTGTCAAAGTAGTTGAAGAATGCTACCAAGGTGGAGAAGCAAGTCAAAGTAAGAAACAAGCATTATAGCTTATCCCAGAGTTATGTTATTTCTTGGAATCTCATAGGAGTTTAATGGTCAATTTCAGAGTTCTAGCAAGAAGACACATATGGAGGCCGAATTAACATCTATTGATGAGAATATGAAGAATCAATGCTTTCATTGACAAAGATTTGACGATTTTAAAGGCGATAGTACCAAAAACGTAGTTATGACCCTTCTAAATAGAAATGAGAGTGAATAGACAGGTTAAAGTGTCAAAGTAGTTAAAGAATACTACTAAGGTGGAGACGCAAGACAAAGTAAGAAACAAGCATTATAGCTTATCCCACAGTTCTATTAGGTCTTTGAATGTCATAGGAGTTTCTTATGGTGAATTATGGGAGTTGTAGCAAGGAGACACCTATGCAGGCTGACAAAATACCTATTGATGTGAATATGAACAATCAATGCTTTCACTAACAAAGATTTGACCATTTCTAAGATGATTGTCCCAAAAACGTAGTTATAATCCTTGAAGATAGAAATGAGAGGAAATAGAAGTGTTTAGGTGTCAAAGTAGTTGAAGAATGCTACCAAGGTGGAGAAGCAAGTCAAAGTAAGAAACAAGCATTATAGCTTATCCGAGAGTTATGTTAGTTCTTGTAATCTCATAGGAGTTTCTAACGGTGAATTTCAGAGTTATAGCAAGAAGACACATATGGAGGCCGAATTAACACCTATTGATCAGAATATGAAGAATCAATGCTTTCATTGACAAAGATTTGACCATTTTAAAAGCGATAGTACCAAAAACGTAGTTATGACCCTTCTAAATAGAAATGAGAGTGAATTGACAGGTTGAAGTGTCAAAGTAGTTAAAGAATGCAACTAAGGTGGAGACGCAAGACAAAGTAAGAAACAAGCATTATAACTTATCCCACAGTGCTATTAGGTCTTTGAATGTCATAGGAGTTTCTTATGGTGAATTTTTGGAGTTGTAGCATGGACACACCTATGCAGGCTGACAAAATACTTATTGATGTGAATATGAACAATCAATGCTTTCACTACCAAAGATTTGACCATTTCCAAGATGATTGTCCCAAAAAAGTAGTTATAACCCTTCAAGATAGAAATAAGAGGGAATAGAAGTGTTTAGGTGTCACAAGTAGTTAGAAGCATACTACCAAGGTGGTGATGCAAGTCAAAGTAAGATACAAGCATTATAGCTTATCCCAGAGTTATGTTAGTTCTTGGAATCTCATAGGAGTTTCTAATGGTGAATTTCAGAGTCATAGCAAGAAGACACATATGGAGGGCCGAATTAAAACCTATTGATGAGAATATGAAAAATCAATGCTTTCATTGACAAAGATTTGACCATTTTAAAGACGATAGTACCAAAAACGTAGTTATGACCCTTCTAAATAGAAATGAGAGTGAATAGGCAGGTTGAAGTGTCAAAGTAGTTAAAGAATGCAACTAAGGTGGAGACGCAAGACAAAGTATGAAACAAGCATTATAGCTTATCCCACAGTTCTATTAGGTCTTTGAATGTCATAGGAGTTTCTTATGGTGAATTATGGGAGTTGTAGCAAGGAGACACCTATGCAGGCTGACACAATACCTATTGATGTGAATATGAACAATCAATGCTTTCACTAACAAAGATTTGACCATTTCTAAGATGATTGTCCCAAAAACGTAGTTATAATCCTTGAAGATAGAAATGAGAGGAAATAGAAGTGTTTAGGTGTCAAAGTAGTTGAAGAATGCTACCAAGGTGGAGAAGCAAGTCAAAGTAAGAAACAAGCATTATAGCTTATCCCAGAGTTATGTTAGTTCTTGGAATCTCATAGGAGTTTCTAATGGTGAATTTCAGAGTTATAGCAAGAAGACACATATGGAGGCCGAATTAACACCTATTGATGAGAATATGAAGAATCAATGCTTTCATTGACAAAGATTTGACCATTTTAAAGACGATAGTACCAAAAACGTAGTTATGACCCTTCTAAATAGAAATGAGAGTGAATAGGCAGGTTGAAGTGTCAAAGTAGTTAAAGAATGCAACTAAGGTGGAGACGCAAGACAAATTATGAAACAAGCATTATAGCTTATCCCACAGTTCTATTAGGTCTTTGAATGTCATAGGAGTTTCTTATGGTGAATTATGGGAGTTGTAGCAAGGAGACACCTATGCAGGCTGACACAATACCTATTGATGTGAATATGAACAATCAATGCTTTCACTAACAAAGATTTGACCATTTCTAAGATGATTGTCCCAAAAACGTAGTTATAATCCTTGAAGATAGAAATGAGAGGAAATAGAAGTGTTTAGGTGTCAAAGTAGTTGAAGAATGCTACCAAGGTGGAGAAGCAAGTCAAAGTAAGAAACAAGCATTATAGCTTATCCGAGAGTTATGTTAGTTCTTGTAATCTCATAGGAGTTTCTAACGGTGAATTTCAGAGTTATAGCAAGAAGACACATATGGAGGCCGAATTAAAACCAATTGATGAGAATATGAAGAATCAATGCTTTCATTGACAAAGATTTGACCATTTTAAAAACAATAGTACCAAAAACGTAGTTATTATTGAGAAAAGGCATTCCGTCCATCTCGTGGGTACTATTTATCCGGGTACTATTCATCCAGAATTAAGAATCTTATTAACATCAAGAGTCTTCATCTACAAGTTCTAGGAATATATATTCCCGACCGTTCTGTATTCATAGAGGTGGTTATATTCTTGTAGTATTTTTCATTTAGGGTTCTTCTCTATAAAGAAACCCCCATTTTAACCCTAAGTTGATTTTTGCCTTTGGGGGTGTGTCAATTCTCTTTTTTTTCATCAATTCTCTCTTTGATTCTTGTTGAATTCTCTCAATCTTTCAATCTTATTCCGCATAAACTTACAGTTATGACACTTCTAAATAGAAATGAGAGTGAATAGACAGGTTGAAGTGTCAAAGTAGTTAAAGAATGCAACTAAGGTGGAGACGCAAGACAAAGTAAGATACAAGCATTATAGCTTATCCCAGAGTTATGTTACTTCTTGGAATCTCATAGGAGTTTCTAATGGTGAATTTCAGAGTCATAGCAAGAAGACACATATGGAGGCCGAATTAAAACCAATTGATGAGAATATAAAGAATCAATGCTTTCATTCACAAAGATTTGACCATTTTAAAAACAATAGTACCAAAAACGTAGTTATGACCCTTCAAGATAAAACTGAGAGTGAATAGAAGTGTTGAAGTCTTAAAGTAGTTAAAGAATGCAACTAAGGTGGAGACGCAAGACAAAGTAAGATACAAGCATTATAGCTTATCCCAGAGTTATGTTAGTTCTTGGAATCTCATAGGAGTTTCTAATGGTGAATTTCAGAGTCATAGCAAGAAGACACATATGGAGGCATAATTAAAACTTATTGATGAGAATATGAAGAATCAATGCTTTCATTGACAAAGATTTAACCATTTTTAAGGCGATAGTCCTAAAAGCGTAGTTATGACCCTTCTAAATAGAAATGAGAGTGAATAGACAGGTTGAAGTGTCAAAGTAGTTAAATAATGCAACTAAGGTGGAGCCGCATAGAACAAAGTAAGAAACAAGCATTATAGCTTATCCCACAGTTCTATTAGGTCTTTGAATGTCACAGGAGTTTCTTATGGTGAATTATGGGAGTTGTAGCAAGGAGACACCTATGCAGGCTGACACAATACCTATTGATGTGAATATGAACAATCAATGCTTTCACTAACAAAGATTTGACCATTTCTAAGATGATTGTCCCAAAAACGTAGTTATAATCCTTGAAGATAGAAATGAGAGGAAATAAAAGTGTTTAGGTGTCAAAGTAGTTGAAGAATGCTACCAAGGTGGAGAAGCAAGTCAAAGTAAGACTTATAGCTTATCCCAGAGTTATGTTAGTTCTTGGAATCTCATAGGAGTTTCTAATGGTGAATTATAGAGTTATAGCAAGAAGACACATATGGAGGCCGAATTAAAACCTATTGATGAGAATATGAAGAATCAATTCTCTCATTGATAAAGATTTAACCATTTTAAAGACGATAGTCCCAAAAACGTAGTTATGACTCTTCTACATAGAAGTGAGAGTGAATAGAGAGGTTAAAGTGTCAAAGTAGTTAAAGAATGCTACTAAGGTGGAGACGAAACACAAAGTAAGAAACAAGCATTATAACTTATCCCACAGTTCTATAAGGTCTTTGAATGTTATACGAGTTTCTTATGGTGAATTTTGGGAGTTGTAGCAAGGAGACACCTATGCAGGCTGACACAATACTTATTGATGTGAATATGAACAATCAATGCTTTCACTAACAAAGATTTGACCATTTCAAAGATCATTGGCCCAAAAACGTAGTTATAACTCTTCAAGATAGAAATAAGAGGGAATAGAAGTGTTTAGGTGTCAAAGTAGTTTAAGCATACTACCAATGTAGAAAAGCAAGTCAAAGTAAGAAACAAGCATTATAGCTTATCCCAGAGTTATGTTAGTTCTTGGAATCTCATAAGAGTTTCTAATGGTGAATTTTAGAGTTATAGCAAGAAGACACATATGGAGGCCGAATTAAAACCTATTGATGAGAATATGAAGAATCAATTCTCTCATTGATAAAGATTTAACCATTTTAAAGACGATAGTCCCAAAAATGTAGTTATGACCCTTCTAAATAGAGATGAGAATGAATACACAGGTTGAAGTGTCAAAGTAGTTAAAGAATGCAACTAAGGTTGAGACACAAGACAAAGTAAGAAACAAGCATTATAGCTTATCCCACAGTTCTATTAGGTCTTTGAATGTCATAGGAGTTTCTTATGGTGAATTATGGGAGTTGTAGCAAGGAGACACCTATGCAGGCTGACACAATACCTATTGATGTGAATATGAACAATCAATGCTTTCACTAACAAAGATTTGACCATTTCTAAGATGATTGTCCCAAAAACGTAGTTATAATCCTTGAAGATAGAAATGAGAGGAAATAGAAGTGTTTAGGTGTCAAAGTAGTTGAAGAATGCTACCAAGGTGGAGAAGCAAGTCAAAGTAAGAAACAAGCATTATAGCTTATCCCAGAGTTATGTTAGTTCTTGGAATCTCATAAGAGTTTCTAATGGTGAATTTCAGAGTTATAGCAAGAAGACACATATGGAGGCCGAATTAAAACCTATTGATGAGAATATGAAGAATCAATGCTTTCATTGACAAAGATTTGACCATTTTAAAGACGATAGTACCAAAAACGTAGTTATGACCCTTCTAAATAGAAATGAGAGTGAATAGACAGGTTGAAGTATCAAAGTAGTTAAGGAATGCTACTAAGGTGGAGACGCAAGACAAAGTAAGAAACAAGCATTATAACTTATCCCACAGTTCTATTAGGTCTTTGAATGTCATAGGAGTTTCTTATGGTGAATTATGGGAGTTGTAGCAAGAAGACACCTATGTAGGCTGACACAATGCTTATTGATGTGAATATGAACAATCAATGCTTTCACTAACAAATATTTCACCATTTCCAAGATCATTGTCCCCTAGTTATAACTCTTCAAGATAGAAATAAAAGGGAATAGAAGTGTTTAGGTGTCCAAGTAGTTGAAGCATGCTACCAAAGTGGTGATGCAAGTCAAAGTAAGAAACAAGCATTATAGCTTATCCTAGACTTATGTTAGTTCTTGGAATCTCATAGGAGTTTCGAATGGTGAATTTCAGAGTTATAGCAAGAAGACACACAGATGGAGGCCGAATTAACACCTATTGATGAGAATATGAAGAATCAATGCTTTCATTGACAAAGATTTGACCATTTTAAAGACGATAGTACCAAAAACGTAGTTATGACCCTTCTAAATAGAAATGAGAGTGAATAGACAGGTTGAAGTGTCAAAGTAGTTAAAGAATGCAACTAAGGTGGAGACGCAAGACAAAGTAAGAAACAAGCATTATAGCTTATCCCACAGTTCTATTAGGTCTTTGAATGTCATAGGAGTTTCTTATGGTGAATTATGGGAGTTGTAGCAAGGAGACACCTATGCAGGCTGACACAATACCTATTGATGTGAATATGAACAATCAATGCTTTCACTAACAAAGATTTGACCATTTCTAAGATGATTGTCCCAAAAACGTAGTTATAATCCTTGAAGATAGAAATGAGAGGAAATAGAAGTGTTTAGGTGTCAAAGTAGTTGAAGAATGCTACCAAGGTGGAGAAGCAAGTCAAAGTAAGAAACAAGCATTATAGCTTATCCCAGAGTTATGTTAGTTCTTGGAATCTCATAGGAGTTTCTAATGGTGAATTTCAGAGTTATAGCAAGAAGACACATATGGAGGCCGAATTAAAACCAATTGATGAGAATATGAAGAATCAATGCTTTCATTGACAAAGATTTGCCAATTTTAAAGACGATAGTCCCAAAAACGTAGCTATGACTTCTATTAGAAATGAGAGTGACTAGAAAGGTTGAAGTGTCAATATAGTTAAAGAATGCTACTAAGGTGGAGACGCAAGACAAAGTAAGAAACAAGCATTATAGCTTATCCCACAGTTCTATTAGGTCTTTGAATGTCACAGGAGTTTCTTATGGTGAATTATGGGAGTTGTAGCAAGGAGACACCTATGCAGGCTGACACAATACCTATTGATGTGAATATGAACAATCAATGCTTTCACTAACAAAGATTTGACCATTTCCAAGATGATTGTCCCAAAAACGTAGTTATAACCCTTCAAGATAGAAATGAGAGGAAATAGAAGTGTTTAGGTGTCAAAGTAGTTGAAGAATGCTACCAAGGTGGAGAAGCAAGTCAAAGTAAGAAACAAGCATTATAGCTTATCCCAGAGTTATGTTAGTTCTTGGAATCTCATAGGAGTTTCTAATGGTGAATTTCAGAGTTATAGCAAGAAGACACATATGGAGGCCGAATTAACACCTATTGATGAGAATATGAAGAATCAATGCTTTCATTGACAAAGATTTAA
Organism: Cardamine occulta; assembly: GCA_028015245.1. NCBI lineage: Eukaryota > Viridiplantae > Streptophyta > Magnoliopsida > Brassicales > Brassicaceae > Cardamine > Cardamine occulta. The sequence continues at coordinate 17,765,365 of CM051375.1, read as the reverse complement.
CCATTTTCAAGACGATAGTCCCAACAACATAGTTATGACCCTTCTAAATAGAAATGAGAGTGAATAGAAAGGTTGAAGTGTTAATGTAGTTAAAGAATGCAACTAAGATGGAGACGCAAGACAAAGTAAGAAACAAGCATTATAGCTTATCCCTAGTTCTATTAGGTCTTTGAATAAGATAGGAGTTTCTTATGGTGAATTTTGGGAGTTGTAGCAAGGAGACACCTATGCAGGCTGACACAATACTTATTGATGTGAATATGAACAATCAATGCTTTCACTAACAAAGATTTGACCATTTCAAAGATCATTGGCCCAAAAACGTAGTTATAACTCTTCAAGATAGAAATAAAAGGGAATAGAAGTGTTTAGGTGTCCAAGTAGTTGAAGCATGCTACCAAAGTGGTGATGCAAGTCAAAGTAAGAAACAAGCATTATAGCTTATCCTAGACTTATGTTAGTTCTTGGAATCTCATAGGAGTTTCGAATGGTGAATTTCAGAGTTATAGCAAGAAGACACACAGATGGAGGCCGAATTAACACCTATTGATGAGAATATGAAGAATCAATGCTTTCATTGACAAAGATTTAACCATTTTCAAGACGATAGTCCCAACAACATAGTTATGACCCTTCTAAATAGAAATGAGAGTGAATAGAAAGGTTGAAGTGTCAATGTAGTTAAAGAATGTAACTAAGGTGGAGACGCAAGACAAAGTAAGAAACAAGCATTATAGCTTATCCCACAGTTCTATTAGGTCTTTGAATGTCATAGGAGTTTCTTATGGTGAATTTTGGGAGTTGTAGCAAGGAGACACCTATGCAGGCTGACACAGTACCTATTGATGTAAATATGAACAATCAATGCTTTCACTAACAAAGATTTGACCATTTCAAGATGATTGTCCCAAAAACGTAGTTATAATCCTTGAAGATAGAAATGAGAGGAAATAGAAGTGTTTAGGTGTCAAAGTAGTTGAAGAATGCTACCAAGGTGGAGAAGCAAGTCAAAGTAAGAAACAAGCATTATAGCTTATCCTAGAGTTATGTTAGTTCTTGGAATCTCATAAGAGTTTCTAATGGTGAATTTCAGAGTTATAGCATGAAGACACATATGGAGGCCGAATTAAAACCTATTGATGAGAATATGAAGAATCAATGCTTTCATTGACAAAGATTTAACCATTTTAAAGACGATAGTACCAAAAATGTAGTTATGACCCTTCTAAATAGAAATAAGAGTGAATAGACAGGTTGAAGTGTCAAAGTAGTTAAGAAATGCTACTAAGGTGGAGACGCAAGACAAAGTAAGAAACAAGCATTATAGCTTATCCCATAGTGCTATTAGGTCTTTGAATGTCATAGGAGTTTCTTATGGTGAATTTTGGGAGTTGTAGCAAGGAGACGCCTAGGCAGGCTGACATAATACCTATGGATGAGAATATGAAGAATTAATGCTTTCATTGAAAAGATTTGACCATTTCCAAGATGATTATCCCAAAAACATAGTTATAACCCTTCCAGATAGAAATAAGAGGGAGTAGAAGTGTTTAGGTGTCAAAGTAGTTTAAGCATACTACCAATGTAGAAAAGCAAGTCAAAGTAAGAAACAAGCATTATAGCTTATCCCAGAGTTATGTTAGTTCTTGGAATCTCATAAGAGTTTCTAATGGTGAATTTTAGAGTTATAGCAAGAAGACACATATGGAGGCCGAATTAAAACCTATTGATGAGAATATGAAGAATCAATGCTTTCATTGACAAAATTTGACCATTTTAAAGACGATAGTACCAAAAACGTAGTTATGACCCTTCTAAATAGAAATGAGAGTGAATAGAAGTGTTGAAGTGTTAATGTAGTTAAAGAATGCAACTAAGATGGAGACGCAAGACAAAGTAAGAAACAAGCATTATAGCTTATCCCTAGTTCTATTAGGTCTTTGAATAAGATAGGAGTTTCTTATGGTGAATTTTGGGAGTTGTAGCAAGGAGACACCTATGCAGGCTGACACAATACCTATTGATGTAAATATGAACAATCAATGCTTTCACTAACAAAGATTTGACCATTTTTAAGATGATTGTTCCAAAAACATAGTTATAACCCTTCAAGATAGAAATGAGAGGGAATAGAAATGTTTAGGTGTCAAAGTAGTTTAAGCATACTACCAAGGTGGAGAAGCAAGTCAAAGTAAGAAACAAGCATTATAGCTTATCCCATAGTTCTGTTAGTTCTAATAATCTCATAGGAGTTTCTAATGGTGAATTTCAGAGTTATAGCAAGAAGACACATATGGAGGCCGAATTAAAACCTATTGATGAGAATATGAAGAATCAATGCTTTCATTGACAAATATTTGACCATTTTAAAGACGATAGTACCAAAAACGTAGTTATGACCCTTCTAAATAGAAATGAGAGTGAATAGACAGGTTGAAGTGTCAAAGTAGTTAAAGAATACTACTAAGGTGGAGACGCAAGACAAAGTAAGAAACAAGCATTATAGCTTATCCCACAGTTCTATTAGGTCTTTGAATGTCATAGGAGTTTCTTATGGTGATTTTTGGGAGTTGTAGCAAAGAGACACCTATGCAGGCTGACACAATACCTATTGATGTGAATATGAACAATCAATGCTTTCATTCACAAAGATTTGACCATTTCCAAGATGATTATCCCAAAACATAGTTATAACCCTTCAAGATAGAAATGAGAGGGAATAGAAGTGTTTAGGTGTCAAAGTAGTTTAAGCATACTACCAAGGTGGAGAAGCAAGTCAAAGTAAGAAACAAGCATTATAGCTTATCCCAGAGTTATGTTAGTTCTTGGAACCTCATAGGAGTTTCTAATGGTGAATTTCAGAGTTCTAGCAAGAAGACACATATGGAGGCCGAATTAACACCTATTGATGAGAATATGAAGAATCAATGCTTTCATTGACAAAGATTTGACGATTTTAAAGACGATAGTACCAAAAACGTAGTTATGACCCTTCTAAATAGAAATGAGAGTGAATAGACAGGTTGAAGTGTCAAAGTAGTTAAAGAATGCAACTAAGGTGGAGACGCAAGACAAAGTAAGAAACAAGCATTATAGCTTATCCCATAGTTCTATTAGGTCTTTGAATGTCATAGGAGTTTCTTATGGTGAATTTTGGGAGTTGTAGCAAGGAGACGCCTATGCAGGCTGACACAATACCTATTGATGTGAATATGAACAATCAATGCTTTCACTAACAAAGATTTGACGATTTCAAGATGATTGTCCGAAAAATGTAGTTATAATCCTTGAAGATAGAAATGAGAGGAAATAAAAGTGTTTAGGTGTCAAAGTAGTTGAAGAATGCTACCAAGGTGGAGAAGCAAGTCAAAGTAAGAAACAAGCATTATAGTTTATCCCAGAGTTATGTTAGTTCTTGGAATCTCATAGGAGTTTCTAATGGTGAATTTCAGATTTATAGCAAGAAGACACATATGGAGGCCGAATTAAAACCTATTGATGAGAATATGAAGAATGAATGCTTTCATTGACAAAGATTTGACCATTTTAAAGACGATAATATTAAAAACGTAGTTATGACCCTTCTAAATAGAAATAAAAGTGAATAGACAGGTTGAAGTGTCAAAGTAGTTAAAGAATTCAACTAAGGTGAAGACGTAAGACAAAGTAAGAAATAAGAATTATAGCTTATCCCACAGTTCTATTAGGTCTTTGAATGTCATAGGAGTTTCTTATGGTGAATTTTGGGAGTTGTAGCAAGGAGACGCCTATGCAGGCTGACACAATACCTATTGATGTGAATATGAACAATCAATGCTTTCACTAACAAAGATTTGACCATTTCTAAGATGATTGTCCCAAAAACGTAGTTATAATCCTTGAAGATAGAAATGAGAGGAAATAGAAGTGTTTAGGTGTCAAAGTAGTTGAAGAATGCTACCAAGGTGGAGAAGCAAGTCAAAGTAAGAAACAAGCATTATAGCTTATCCCAGAGTTATGTTAGTTCTTGGAATCTCATAAGAGTTTCTAATGGTGAATTTCAGAGTTATAGCAAGAAGACACATATGGAGGCCGAATTAAAACCTATTGATGAGAATATGAAGAATCAATGCTTTCATTGACAAAATTTGACCATTTTAAAGACGATAGTACCAAAAACGTAGTTATAACCCTTCTAAATAGAAATGAGAGTGAATAGACAGGTTGAAGTATCAAAGTAGTTAAGGAATGCTACTAAGGTGGAGACGCAAGACAAAGTAAGAAACAAGCATTATAACTTATCCCACAGTTCTATTAGGTCTTTGAATGTCATAGGAGTTTCTTATGGTGAATTATGGGAGTTGTAGCAAGAAGACACCTATGTAGGCTGACACAATGCTTATTGATGTGAATATGAACAATCAATGCTTTCACTAACAAAGATTTGACCATTTCCAAAATCATTGTCCCAAAAACGTAGTTATAACTCTTCAAGATAAAAATAAGAGGGAATAGAAGTGTTTAGGTGTCCAAGTAGTTGAAGCATGCTACCAAGGTGGTGATGCAAGTCAAAGTAAGAAACAAGCATTATAGTTTATCCTAGAGTTATGTTAGTTCTTGGAATCTCATAGGAGTTTCTAATTGTGAATTTCAGTGTTATAGGAAGAAGACACATATGGAGGCCGAATTACCTATTGATGAGAATATAAAGAATCATTGCTTTCATTGACACAGATTTAACCATTTTCAAGACGATAGTCCGAACATCATAGTTATGACCCTTCTAAATAGAAATGAGAGTGAATAGAAAGGTTGAAGTGTCAATGTAGTTAAAGAATGCTACTAAGGTGGAGACGCAAGACAAAGTAAGAAACAAGCATTATAGCTTATCCCACAGTTCTATTAGGTCTTTGAATGTCATAGGAGTTTCTTATGGTGAATTTTGGGAGTTGTAGCAAGGAGACACCTATGCAGGCTGACACAATACCTATTGATGTGAATATGAAGAATCAATGCTTTCACTAACAAAGATTTGACCATTTCCAAAGATGATTGTCCCAAAAACGTAGTTATAACCCTTCAAGATAGAAATGAGAGGAAATAGAAGTGTTTAGGTGTCAAAGTAGTTGAAGAATGCTACCAAGGTGGAGAAGCAAGTCAAAGTAAGAAACAAGCATTATAAGCTTATCCCACAGTTCTCTTAGTTATTAGAATCTCATAGGAGTTTCTAATGGTGAATTTCAGAGTTATAGCAAGAAGACACATATGGAGGCCGAATTAAAACCTATTGATGAGAATATGAAGAATCAATGCTTTCATTGACAAAATTTGACCATTTTAAAGACGATAGTACCAAAAACGGAGTTATGACCCTTCAAGATAGAAATGATAGTGAATAAGAAGGGTTGAAGTGTCAAAAGTAGTTAAAGAATGCAACTAAGGTGGAGCGTAAGACAACATAAGAAACAAGCATTATAGCTTATCCCACAGTTCTATTAGGTCTTTCAATGTCATAGGAGTTTCTTATGGTGAATTTTTGGAGTTGTAGCAAGGAGACACCTATGCAGGCTGACACAATCCCTATTGATGTAAATATGAACAATCAATGCTTTCACTAAGAAAGATTTGACCATTTCCAAGATGATTGTCCCGAAAACGTAGTTATAACCCATCAAGATAGAAACGAGAGGGAATCGAAGTGTTTAGGTCTCAAAGTAGTTTAAGCATATTACCCAGGTGGAGAAGCAAGTCAAAGTAAGAAACCAGCATTATAGCTTATCACTAAGTTCTGTTAGTTATTTAAATCTCATAGGAGTTTCAATAACGGTGAATTTCAGAGTTATAGCAAGAAGACACATATGGAGGCCGAATTCAAACCTATTGATGAGAATATGAAGAATCAATGCTTTCATTGACAAAGATTTAACCATTTTAAAGACGATAGTACCAAAAACGTAGTTATTATTAGAAAGATTGTATTGTGGGTAATTATGAATATTAGAAGTGACACTATATAGAGAACAAGTTAAAGATAAGGTTCTATTTATGTGTTATTATTGTTTTATTAAGGTTTTATAAATTATATATTGATTTTTTAGAGGTGAATTTTCTAAATGTTTATTCTTTAATATTAAATATAGTTATGACCCTTCTAAATAGAAATGAGAGTGAATAGAAAGGTTGAAGTGTCAAAGTAGTTAAAGAATGCTACTAAGGTGGAGACGCAAGACAAAGTAAGAAACAAGCATTATAGCTTATCCCACAGTTCTGTTAGTTATTTGAATCTCATAGGAGTTTCTAATGGTGAATTTGGGAGTTGTAGCGAGAATACACATATGGAGGCCGAATTAAAACCTATTGATGAGAATATGAAGAATCAATGCTTTCATTAACAAAGATTTGACCATTTTAAAGATGATAGTCCCAAAAACGTAGTTATAACCCTTCAAAATAGAAATGAGAGTGAATAGAAGGGTTGAAGGTGTCAAAGTAGTTAAAGAATGCTACCAAGGTGGAGCAAAGACAAAGTAAGAAACAAGCATTATAGCTTATCCCAGAGTTATGTTAGTTCTTGGAATCTCATAGGAGTTTCTAATGGTGAATTTCAGAGTTGTAGCAAGAAGACACATATGGAGGCTGAAACAACACCTATTGATGTGAATATGAAGAATCAATGCTTTCATTGACAAATATTTGACCATTTTAAAGACGATAGTACCAAAAACGTAGTTATGACCCTTCTAAATAGAAATAAGAGTCAATAGACAGGTTGAAGTGTCAAAGTAGTTAAAGAATTCAACTAAGGTGGAGACGTAAGACAAAGTAAGAAATAAGCATTATAGCTTATCCCACAGATCTATTAGGTCTTTGAATGTCATAGGAGGTTCTTATGGTGAATTTTGGGAGTTGTAGCAAGGAGACGCCTATGCAGGCTGACACATTACCTATAGATGTGAATATGAACAATCAATGCTTTCACTAACAAAGATTTGACCATTTCAAGATGATTGTCCCAAAAACGTAGTTATAATCCTTGAAGATAGAAATGAGAGGAAATAGAAGTGTTTAGGTGTCAAAGTAGTTGAAGAATGCTACCAAGGTGGAGAAGCAAGTCAAAGTAAGAAACAAGCATTATAGCTTATCCCAGAGTTATGTTAGTTCTTGGAATCTCATAAGAGTTTCTAATGGTGAATTTCAGAGTTATAGCAAGAAGACACATATGGAGGCCGAATTAAAACCTATTGATGAGAATATGAAGAATCAATGCTTTCATTGACAAAGATTTAACCATTTTAAAGACGATAGTACCAAAAATGTAGTTATGACTCTTCAAGATACAAATGAGAGTCAATAGAAAGGTTGAAGTGTCAAAGTAGTTAAAGAATTCAACTAAGGTGAAGACGTAAGACAAAGTAAGAAACAAGCATTATAGCTTATCCCACAGTTCTATTAGGTCTTTGAATGTCATAGGAGTTTCTTATGGTGAATTTTGGGAGTTGTAGCAAGGAGACACCTATGCAGGCTGACAGAATTCCTATTGAGGTAAATATGAACAATCAATGCTTTCACTAACAAAGATTTGACCATTTCCAAGATGATTATCCCAAAAACATAGTTATAACCCTTCAAGATAGAAATGAGAGGGAATAGAAGTGTTTAGGTGTCAAAGTAGTTTAAGCATACTACCAAGGTGGAGAAGCAAGTCAAAGTAAGAAACAAGCATTATAGCTTATCCCAGAGTTATGTTAGTTCTTGGAATCTCATAGGAGTTTCTAATGGTGAATTTCAGAGTTATAGCAAAAAGACACATATGGAGGCCTAATTAAAACATATTCATGAGAATATGAAGAATCAATGCTTTCATTGACAATGATTTATCCATTTTAAAGACGATAGTCTCAAAAACGTAGTTATGAATCTTCTAAATAGAAATGAGAGTGAATAGACAGGTTGAAGTGTCAAAGTAGTTAAAGAATGCAACTAAGGTGGAGACGCAAGACAAAGTAAGAAACAAGCATTATAACTTATCCCACAGTTCTATTAGGTCTTTGAATGTCATAGGAGTTTCTTATGGTGAATTTTGGGAGTTGTAGCAAGAAGACACATATGGAGGCTTAAACAACACCTATTGATGTGAATATGAAGAATCAATGGTTTCACTAACAAAGATTTGACCATTTCCAAGATGATTGTCCCAAAAACGTAGTTATAACCCTTCAAGATAGAAATGAGAGGAAATAAAAGTGTTTAGGTGTCAAAGTAGTTGAAGAATGCTACCAAGGTGGAGAAGCAAGTCAAAGTAAGAAACAAGCATTATAGATTATCCCGGAGTTATGTTAGTTCTTGGAATCTCATAAGAGTTTCTAATGGTGAATTTCAGAGTTATAGCAAGAAGACACATATAGAGGCCGAATTAACACCTATTGATGAGAATATGAAGAATCAATTCTCTCATCGACAAAGATTTAACCATTTTAAAGACGATAGTCCCAAAAATGTAGTTATGACCCTTCTACATAGAACTGAGACTGAATAGAGAGGTTAAAGTGTCAAAGTAGTTAAGAAATGCTACTAAGGTGGAGACGCAAGACAAAGTAAGAAACAAGCATTATAACTTATCCCACAGTTCTATTAGGTCTTTGAATGTCATAGGAGTTTCTTATGGTGAATTTTGGGAGTTGTAACAAGGAGACACCTATGTAGGCGGACACAATACTTATTGATGTGAATATGAACAATCAATGCTTTCACTAACAAATATTTCACCATTTCCAAGATCATTGTCCCCTAGTTATAACTCTTCAAGATAGAAATAAAAGGGAATAGAAGTGTTTAGGTGTCCAAGTAGTTTAAGCATATTACCAAGGTGGAGAAGCAAGTCAAAGTAAGAAACAAGCAATATAGCTTATCCCAGAGTTATGTTAGTTCTTGGAATCATAAGAGTTTCTAATGGTGAATTTTAGAGTTATCGCAAGAAGACATATATGGAGGCCGAATTAAAACCTATTGATGAGAATATGAAGAATCAATGCTTTCATTGACAAAGATTTGACGATTTTAAAGACGATAGTACCAAAAACGTAGTTATGACCCTTCTAAATAGAAATGAGAGTGAATAGACAGGTTGAAGTGTCAAAGTAGTTAAAGAATGCAACTAAGGTGGAGCCTTAAAGACAAAGTAAGAAACAAGCATTATAGCTTATCCCACAGTTCTATTAGGTCTTTAAATGTCATAGGAGTTTCTTATGGTGAATTTTGGGAGTTGTAGCAAGGAGACACCTATGCAGGCTGACACAATACCTATTGATGTGAATATGAACAATCAATGCTTTCACTAACAAAGATTTGACCATTTCCAAGATGATTGTCCCAAAAACGTAGTTATAACCCTTCAAGATAGAAATGAGAGGGAATAGAAGTGTTTAGGTGTCAAAATAGTTTAAGCATACTACCAAGGTGGAGAAGCAAGTCAAAGTAAGAAACAAGCATTATAGCTTATCCTAGACTTATGTTAGTTCTTGAAATCTCATAGGAGTTTCGAATGGTGAATTTCAGAGTTATAGCAAGAAGACACACAGATGGAGGCCGAATTAACACCTATTGATGAGAATATGAAGAATCAATGCTTTCATTGACAAAGATTTAACCATTTTCAAGACGATAGTCCAAACAACATAGTTATGACCCTTCTAAATAGAAATGAGAGTGAATAGAAAGGTTGAAGTGTCAATGTAGTTAAAGAATGCAACTAAGGTGGAGACGCAAGACAAAGTAAGTAGCAAGCATTATAGCTTATCCCACAGTTCTATTAGGTCTTTGAATGTCATAGGAGTTTCTTATGGTGAATTTTGGGAGTTGTAGCAAGGAGACACCTATGCAGGCTGACACAGTACCTATTGATGTAAATATGAACAATCAATGCTTTCACTAACAAAGATTTGACCATTTCCAAGATGATTGTCCCAAAAACATAGTTATAACCCTTCAAGATAGAAATGAGAGGGAATAGAAGTGTTTAGGTGTCAAAGTAGTTTAAGCATATTACCAAGGTGGAGAAGCAAGTCAAAGTAAGAAACAAGCAATATAGCTTATCCCAGAGTTATGTTAGTTCTTGGAATCATAACAGTTTCTAATGGTGAATTTTAGAGTTATAGCAAGAAGACATATATGGAGGCCGAATTAAAACCTATTGATGAGAATATGAAGAATCAATGCTTTCATTGACAAATATTTGACCATTTTAAAGACGATAGTACCAAAAACGTAGTTATGACCCTTCTAAATAGAAATAAGAGTCAATAGACAGGTTGAAGTGTCAAAGTAGTTAAAGAATTCAACTAAGGTGGAGACGTAAGACAAAGTAAGAAATAAGCATTATAGCTTATCCCACAGATCTATTAGGTCTTTGAATGTCATAGGAGGTTCTTATGGTGAATTTTGGGAGTTGTAGCATATGGACACACCTATGCAGGCTAATGTGAATATGAACAATCAATGCTTTCACTAACAAAGATTTGACCATTTCAAGGATGATTGTCCCAAAAAGTAGTTATAACCCTTCAAGATAGAAATGAGAGGGAATAGAAGTGTTTAGGTGTCAAAGTAGTTTAAGCATACTACCAAGGTAGAAAAGAAAGTCAAAGTAAGAAACAAGCATTATAGCTTATCCCAGAGTTATGTTAGTTCTTGGAATCTCATAAGAGTTTCTAATGGTGAATTTTAGAGTTATAGCAAGAAGACACATATGGAGGCCGAATTAAAACCAATTGATGAGAATATGAAGAATCAATGCTTTCATTGACAAAGATTTAACCATTTTAAAGACGATAGTCCCAAAAACGTAGTTATGACCCTTCTAAATAGAAATGAGAGTGAATAGACAGGTTGAAGTGTCAAAGTAGTTAAAGAATGCAACTAAGGTGGAGGCCTTAAGACAACATAAGAAACAAGCATTATAGCTTATCCCACAGTTCTATTAGGTCTTTGAATGTCATAGGAGTTTCTTATGGTGAATTTTGGGAGTTGTAGCAAGGAGACACCTATGCAGGCTGACACAGTACCTATTGATGTAAATATGAACAATCAATGCTTTCACTAACAAAGATTTGACCATTTCCAAGATGATTGTCCCAAAAACATAGTTATAACCCTTCAAGATAGAAATGAGAGGGAATAGAAGTGTTTAGGTGTCAAAGTAGTTTAAGCATATTACCAAGGTGGAGAAGCAAGTCAAAGTAAGAAACAAGCAATATAGCTTATCCCAGAGTTATGTTAGTTCTTGGAATCATAAGAGTTTCTAATGGTGAATTTTAGAGTTATCGCAAGAAGACATATATGGAGGCCGAATTAAAACCTATTGATGAGAATATGAAGAATCAATGCTTTCATTGACAAAGATTTGACGATTTTAAAGACGATAGTACCAAAAACGTAGTTATGACCCTTCTAAATAGAAATGAGAGTGAATAGAAAGGTTGAAGTGTCAATGTAGTTAAAGAATGCAACTAAGGTGGAGACGCAAGACAAAGTAAGTAGCAAGCATTATAGCTTATCCCACAGTTCTATTAGGTCTTTGAATGTCATAGGAGTTTCTTATGGTGAATTTTGGGAGTTGTAGCAAGGAGACACCTATGCAGGCTGACACAGTACCTATTGATGTAAATATGAACAATCAATGCTTTCACTAACAAAGATTTGACCATTTCCAAGATGATTGTCCCAAAAACATAGTTATAACCCTTCAAGATAGAAATGAGAGGGAATAGAAGTGTTTAGGTGTCAAAGTAGTTTAAGCATATTACCAAGGTGGAGAAGCAAGTCAAAGTAAGAAACAAGCATTATAGCTTATCCCAGAGTTATGTTAGTTCTTGGAATCATAAGAGTTTCTAATGGTGAATTTTAGAGTTATAGCAAGAAGACATATATGGAGGCCGAATTAAAACCTATTGATGAGAATATGAAGAATCAATGCTTTCATTGACAAATATTTGACCATTTTAAAGACGATAGTACCAAAAACGTAGTTATGACCCTTCTAAATAGAAATAAGAGTCAATAGACAGGTTGAAGTGTCAAAGTAGTTAAAGAATTCAACTAAGGTGGAGACGCAAGACAAAGTAAGAAACAAGCATTATAGCTTATCCCACAGTTCTATTAGGTCTTTGAATGTCATAGGAGTTTCTTATGGTGATTTTTGGGAGTTGTAGCAAGGAGACGCCTATGCAGGCTGACACATTACCTATAGATGTGAATACGAACAATCAATGCTTTCACTAACAAAGATTTGACCATATCTATGATGATTGTCCCAAAAACGTAGTTATAATCCTTGAAGATAGAAATGAGAGGAAATAAAAGTGTTTAGGTGTCAAAGTAGTTGAGGAATGCTACCAAGGTGGAGAAGCAAGTCAAAGTAA
>CM051375.1:17667127-17752870 GCA_028015245.1 Cardamine occulta | reverse complement strand
TATTTAGAAGGTTCATAACTCCGTTTTTGGTACTATCGTCTTTAAAATGGTCAAATCTTTGTCAATGAAAGCATTGATTTTTCATATTCTGATCAATAGGTGTTAATTCGGCCTCCATATGTGTCTTCTTGCTATGACTATGAAATTCAGCATTAAAACTCTATCGATTCAATACTAACAGAACTGTGGGATAAGCTATATTGCTTGTTTCTTACTTTGACTTGCTTCTCCACCTTGGTAGCATGCTTCAACTACTTGGACACCTAAACACTTCTATTCCCTTTTATTTCTATCTTGAAGAGTTATAACTCTCCTTTTGGGACAATCATCTTAAAAATGGTCAAATCTTTGTTGGTAGAAAGCATTGATTGTTCATATTCCATCAATAGGTATTGTGTCAGCCTGCATAAGTGTCTCCTTGCTACAACTCCCTAAATTCACCATAAAACTCTGTGACATTCAAAGACCTAATAGAGACTGTGGGATAAGCTATAATGCTTGTTTCATAATTTGTCTTGCGTCTCCACCTAGTTGCATTCTTTAACTTCTTTGACACTTCAACCTGCCTATTCACTCTCATTTCTATTTAGAAGGGTCATAACTACGTTTTTGGTACTATCGGTCTTTAAAATGGTCAAATCTTTGTCAATGAAAGCATTGATTCTTCATATTCTGATCAATAGGTTTTAATTCGGCCTCCCTATGTGTCTTACTTGCTATGACTCTGAAATTCAGCATTAGAAACACCTATGCGATTCAAAGTACTAAATAACTCTGGGATAAGCTATAATGCTTGTATCTTACTTTGACTTGCATCACCACCTTGGTAGCATTCTTCAACTACTTGGACACCTAAACACTTCTATTCCTCTTATTTCTATCTTGAAGGGTTATAACTACTTTTTTGGGACAATCATCTTGGAAATGGTCAAATCTTTGGTAGTGAAAGCATTGATTGTTCATATTCACATCAATAAGTATTTTGTCAGCCTGCATAGGTGTCTCCATGCTAAAACTCCAAAAATTCACCATAAGAAACTCCTATAACATTCAAAGACCTAATAGCACTGTGGGATAAGTTATAATGCTTGTTTCTTACTTTGTCTTGCGTCTCCACCTTAGTTGCATTCTTTAACTACTTTGACACTTCAACCTGTCAATTCACTCTCATTTCTATTTAGAAGGGTCATAACTACGTTTTTGGTACTATCGTCTTTAAAATGGTCAAATCTTTGTCAATGAAAGCATTGATTCTTCATATTCTGATCAATAGGTGTTAATTCGGCCTCCATATGTGTCTTCTTGCTATAACTCTGAAATTCACCGTTAGAAACTCCTATGAGATTACAAGAACTAACATAACTCTCGGATAAGCTATAATGCTTGTTTCTTACTTTGACTTGCTTCTCCACCTTGGTAGCATTCTTCAACTACTTTGACACCTAAACACTTCTATTTCCTCTCATTTCTATCTTCAAGGATTATAACTACGTTTTTGGGACAATCATCTTAGAAATGGTCAAATCTTTGTTAGTGAAAGCATTGATTGTTCATATTCACATCAATAGGTATTGTGTCAGCCTGCATAGGTGTCTTCTTTCTATAACTCCAAAATTCACCAATAGAAACTCCTATGAGATTCAAAGACCTAATAGAACTGTGGGATATGCTATAATGCTTGTATCTTACTTCGTCTTGCGTCTCCACCTTAGTTGCATTCTTTAACTACTTTGACACTTCAACACGTCAATTCCTCTCATTTTCTATTTAGAAGGGTCATAACTACGTTTTTGGTACTATCGTCTTTAAAATGGTCAAATCTTTGTCAATGAAAGCATTGATTCTTCATATTCTGATCAATAGGTGTTAATTCGGCCTCCATATGTGTCTTCTTGCTATGACTCTGAAATTCAGCATTAGAAACACCTATGCGATTCCAAGAACTAACATAACTCTCGGATAAGCTATAATGCTTGTTTCTTACTTTGACTTGCTTCTCCACCTTGGTAGCATTCTTCAACTACTTTGACACCTAAACACTTCTATTTCCTCTCATTTCTATCTTGAAGGATCATAACTCTGTTTTGAGGACTATCATCTTAGAAATGGTCAAATCTTTGTTGAGTGAAAGCATTGATTGTTCATATTCACATCAATAGGTATTGTGTCAGCCTGCATAGGTGTCTCCTTGCTACAACTCCCATAATTCACCATAAAAACTCCTATGACATTCAAAGACCTAATAGAACTGTGGGATAAGCTATAATGCTTGTTTCATTACTTTGTCTTGCGTCTCCACCCTAGTTGGCATTCTTCTCTACTTTGACACTTCACACCTTATTCACTCTCATTTCTATTTAGAAGGGTCATAACTACGTTTTTGGTACTATCGTCTTTAAAATGGTCAAATCTTTGTCAATGAAAGCATTGATTTTTCATATTCTGATCAATAGGTGTTAATTCGGCCTCCATATGTGTCTTCTTGCTATGACTATGAAATTCAGCATTAAAAACTCCTATGCGATTCCAACAACTAACATAACTCTGGGATAAGCTATAATGCTTGTATCTTACTTTGACTTGCATCACCACCTTGGTAGCATGCTTCAACTACTTGGACACCTAAACACTTCTATTCCCTCTTATTTCTATTTGAAGGGTTATAACTACTTTTTTGGGACAATCATCTTGGAAATGGTCAAATCTTTGGTAGTGAAAGCATTGATTGTTCATATTCACATCAATAAGTATTTTGTCAGCCGGCATATGTGTCTCCATGCTAAAACTCCAAAAATTCTCCATAAGAAACTCCTATGACATTCAAAAGACCTAATTAGCATGGGATAAGTTATAATGCTTGTTTCTTACTTTGTGTTCTTGCGTCTCCACCTTAGTTGCATTCTTTAACTACTTTGACACTTGAACCCTGTCTATTCCTCTCATTTTTTATTTAGAAGGGTCATAACTACGTTTTTGGGACTATCATCTTTAAAATGGTTAAATCTTTGTCAATGAAAGCATTGATTCTTCGTATATTCTCATCAATAGGTGTTAATTCGGCCTCCATATGTGGTTACTTGCTATACCTCTAAAATTCACCATTAGAAACTCCTTGAGATTCCAGAGTTAACATAACTCTCGGATAAGCTATAAGTCTTACTTTGACTTGCTTGTCCACCTTGGTTGCATTCTTGAACTACTTTGACACCTAAACACTTTTATTTCCTCTCATTTCTATCTTTATAGGATTATAACTACGTTTTTGGGACAATCATTTTAGAAATAGTCAAATCTTTGTTAGTGAAAACATTGATTGTTCATATTCACATCAATAGGTATTTTGTCAGCCTGCATAGGTGTCTCCTTGCTACAACTCCCATAATTCACCATAAGAAACTCCTATGACATTCAAAGACCTAATAGAACTGTTGGATAAGCTATAATGCTTGTTTCATACTTTGTCTTGCGTCTCCACCTTAGTTGCATTCTTTAACTACTTTGACACTTCAACCTGTCAATTCACTCTCATTTCTATTTAGAAGGGTCATAACTACGTTTTTGGTACTACTCGTCTTTAAAATGGTCAAATCTTTGTCAATGAACGCGTTGATTCTTCATATTCTGATCAATAGGTGTTAATTCGGCCTCCATATGTGTCTTCTTGCTATAACTCTGAAATTCACCGTTAGAAACTCCTATGAGATTACAAGAACTAACATAACTCTCGGATAAGCTATAATGCTTGTTTCTGACTTTGACTTGCTTCTCCACCTTAGTAGGATTCTTCAACTACTTTCACACCTAAACACTTCTATTTCTTCTCATTTCTATCTTCAATGATTATAACTACGTTTTTGGGACAATCATCTTAGAAATGGTCAAATCTTTGTTAGTGAAAGCATTGATTGTTCATATTCACATCAATAGGTATTGTGTCAGCCTGCATAGGTGTCTCCTTGCTACAACTCCCATAATTCACCATAAGAAACTCCTGTGACATTCAAAGACCTAATAGAACTGTGGGATAAGCTATAATGCTTGTTTCATAATTTGTCTTGCGTCTCCACCTTAGTTGCATTCTTTAACTACTTTGACACTTCAACCTGCCTATTCACTCTCATTTCTATTTAGAAGGGTCATAACTACGTTTTTGGTACTATCGTCTTTAAAATGGTCAAATCTTTGTCAATGAAAGCATTGATTCTTCATATTCTGATCAATAGGTTTTAATTCGGCCTCCATATGTGTCTTCTTGCTATGACTCTGAAATTCAGCATTAGAAACACCTATGCGATTCCAAGAACTAACATAACTCTGGGATAAGCTATAATGCTTGTATCTTACTTTGACTTGCATCACCACCTTGGTAGCATGCTTCAACTACTTGGACACCTAAACACTTCTATTCCCTCTTATTTCTATCTTGAAGGGTTATAACTACTTTTTTGGGACAATCATCTTGGAAATGGTCAAATCTTTGGTAGAAAAGCATTGATTGTTCATATTCACATCAATAAGTATTTTGTCAGCCTGCATAGGTGTCTCCATGCTAAAACTCAAAAATTCACCATAAAACTCTTGAGACATTCAAAGACCTAATAGCACTGTGGGATAAGTTATAATGCTTGTTTCTTACTTTGTCTTGCGTCTCCACCTTAGTTGCATTCTTTAACTACTTTGACACTTGAACCTGTCTATTCACTCTCATTTTTATTTAGAAGGGTCATAACTACGTTTTTGGGACTATCGTCTTTAAAATGGTTAAATCTTTGTCAATGAAAGCATTGATTCTTCATATTCTCATCAATAGGTGTTAATTCGGCTTCCATATGTGTCTTCTTGCTATACCTCTAAAATTCACCATTAGAAACTCCTATGAGATTCCAAGAACTAACATAACTCTCGGATAAGCTATAAGTCTTACTTTGACTTGCTTCTCCACCTTGGTAGCATTCTTCAACTACTTTGACACCTAAACACTTCTATTTCCTCTCATTTCTATCTTCAAGGATTATAACTACGTTTTTGGGACAATCATCTTAGAAATGGTCAAATCTTTGTTAGTGAAAGCATTGATTGTTCATATTCACATCAATAGGTATTGTGTCAGCCTGCATAGGTGTCTCCTTGCTACAACTCCCATAATTCACCATAAGAAACTCCTATGACATTCAAAGACCTAATAGAACTGTGGGATAAGCTATAATGCTTGTTTCATACTTTGTCTTGCGTCTCCACCTTAGTTGCATTCTTTAACTACTTTGACACTTCAACCTGTCTATTCACTCTCATTTCTATTTAGAAGGGTCATAACTACGTTTTTGGTACTATCGTCTTTAAAATGGTCAAATCTTTGTCAATGAAAGCATTGATTCTTCATATTCTGATCAATAGGTGTTAATTCGGCCTCCATATGTGTCTTCTTGCTATGACTCTGAAATTCACCATTAGAAACTCCTATGAGATTCCAAGAACTAACATAACTCTGGGATAAGCTATAATGCTTGTATCTTACTTTGACTTGCATCACCACCTTGGTAGCATGCTTCAGCTACTTTGACACCTAAACACTTCTATTTCCTCTCATTTCTATCTTCAAGGATTATAACTACGTTTTTGGGACAATCATCTTAGAAATGGTCAAATCTTTGGTAGTGAAAGCATTGATTGTTCATATTCACATCAATAAGTATTTTGTCAGCCTGCATAGGTGTCTCCATGCTAAAACTCCAAAAATTCACCATAAGAAACTCCTATGACATTCAAAGACCTAATAGCACTGTGGGATAAGTTATAATGCTTGTTTCTTACTTTGTCTTGCGTCTCCACCTTAGTTGCATTCTTTAACTACTTTGACACTTGAACCTGTCTATTCACTCTCATTTTTATTTAGAAGGGTCATAACTACGTTTTTGGGACTATCATCTTTAAAATGGTTAAATCTTTGTCAATGAAAGCATTGATTCTTCATATTCTCATCAATAGGTGTTAATTCGGCCTCCATATGTGGCTTCTTGCTATACCTCTAAAATTCACCATTAGAAACTCCTATGAGATTCCAAGAGTTAACATAACTCTCGGATAAGCTATAAGTCTTACTTTGACTTGCTTCTCCACCTTGGTTGCATTCTTCAACTACTTTGACACCTAAACACTTTTATTTCCTCTCATTTCTATCTTCAAGGATTATAACTACGTTTTTGGGACAATCATTTTAGAAATAGTCAAATCTTTGTTAGTGAAAACATTGATTGTTCATATTCACATCAATAGGTATTTTGTCAGCCTGCATAGGTGTCTCCTTGCTACAACTCCCATAATTCACCATAAGAAACTCCTATGACATTCAAAGACCTAATAGAACTGTTGGATAAGCTATAATGCTTGTTTCATACTTTGTCTTGCGTCTCCACCTTAGTTGCATTCTTTAACTACTTTGACACTTCAACCTGTCAATTCACTCTCATTTCTATTTAGAAGGGTCATAACTACGTTTTTGGTACTATCGTCTTTAAAATGGTCAAATCTTTGTCAATGAAAGCATTGATTCTTCATATTCTGATCAATAGGTGTTAATTCGGCCTCCATATGTGTCTTCTTGCTATAACTCTGAAATTCACCGTTAGAAACTCCTATGAGATTACAAGAACTAACATAACTCTCGGATAAGCTATAATGCTTGTTTCTGACTTTGACTTGCTTCTCCACCTTAGTAGGATTCTTCAACTACTTTCACACCTAAACACTTCTATTTCTTCTCATTTCTATCTTCAATGATTATAACTACGTTTTTGGGACAATCATCTTAGAAATGGTCAAATCTTTGTTAGTGAAAGCATTGATTGTTCATATTCACATCAATAGGTATTGTGTCAGCCTGCATAGGTGTCTCCTTGCTACAACTCCCATAATTCACCATAAAAAACTCCTATGACATTCAAAGACCTAATAGAACTGTGGGATAAGCTATAATGCTTGTTTCATAATTTGTCTTGCGTCTCCACCTTAGTTGCATTCTTTAACTACTTTGACACTTCAACCTGCCTATTCACTCTCATTTCTATTTAGAAGGGTCATAACTACGTTTTTGGTACTATCGTCTTTAAAATGGTCAAATATTTGTCAATGAAAGCATTGATTCTTCATATTCTGATCAATAGGTGTTAATTCGGCCTCCATATGTGTCTTCTTGCTATGACTCTGAAATTCAGCATTAGAAACTCCTATGCGATTCCAAGAACTAACATAACTCTGGGATAAGCTATAATGCTTGTATCTTACTTTGACTTGCATCACCACCTTGGTAGCATGCTTCAACTACTTGGACACCTAAACACTTCTATTCCCTCTTATTTCTATCTTGAAGGGTTATAACTACTTTTTTGGGACAATCATCTTGGAAATGGTCAAATCTTTGGTAGTGAAAGCATTGATTGTTCATATTCACATCAATAAGTATTTTGTCAGCCTGCATAGGTGTCTCCATGCTAAAACTCCAAAAATTCACCATAAGAAACTCCTATGACATTCAAAGACCTAATAGCACTGTGGGATAAGTTATAATGCTTGTTTCTTACTTTGTCTTGCGTCTCCACCTTAGTTGCATTCTTTAACTACTTTGACACTTGAACCTGTCTATTCACTCTCATTTTTATTTAGAAGGGTCATAACTACGTTTTTGGGACTATCGTCTTTAAAATTGTTAAATCTTTGTCAATGAAAGCATTGATTCTTCATATTCTCATCAATAGGTGTTAATTCGGCCTCCATATGTGGCTTCTTGCTATACCTCTAAAATTCACCATTAGAAACTCCTATGAGATTCCAAGAACTAACATAACTCTCGGATAAGCTATAAGTCTTACTTTGACTTGCTTCTCCACCTTGGTAGCATTCTTCAACTACTTTGACACCTAAACACTTCTATTTCCTCTCATTTCTATCTTCAAGGATTATAACTACGTTTTTGGGACAATCATCTTAGAAATGGTCAAATCTTTGTTAGTGAAAGCATTGATTGTTCATATTCACATCAATAGGTATTTTGTCAGCCTGCATAGGTGTCTCCTTGCTACAACTCCCATAATTCACCATAAGAAACTCCTATGACATTCAAAGACCTAATAGAACTGTGGGATAAGCTATAATGCTTGTTTCATACTTTGTCTTGCGTCTCCACCTTAGTTGCATTCTTTAACTACTTTGACACTTCAACCTGTCAATTCACTCTCATTTCTATTTAGAAGGGTCATAACTACGTTTTTGGTACTATCGTCTTTAAAATGGTCAAATCTTTGTCAATGAAAGCATTGATTCTTCATATTCTGATCAATAGGTGTTAATTCGGCCTCCATATGTGTCTTCTTGCTATGACTCTGAAATTCACCATTAGAAACTCCTATGAGATTCCAAGAACTAACATAACTCTGGGATAAGCTATAATGCTTGTATCTTACTTTGACTTGCATCACCACCTTGGTAGCATGCTTCAACTACTTGGACACCTAAACACTTCTATTCCCTCTTATTTCTATCTTGAAGGGTTATAACAACTTTTTTGGGACAATCATCTTGGAAATGGTCAAATCTTTGGTAGTGAAAGCATTGATTGTTCATATTCACATCAATAAGTATTTTGTCAGCCTGCATAGGTGTCTCCATGCTAAAACTCCAAAAATTCACCATAAGAAACTCCTATGACATTCAAAGACCTAATAGCACTGTGGGATAAGTTATAATGCTTGTTTTTTACTTTGTCTTGCGTCTCCACCTTAGTTGCATTCTTTAACTACTTTGACACTTGAACCTGTCTATTCACTCTCATTTTTATTTAGAAGGGTCATAACTACGTTTTTGGGACTATCCTCTTTTAAATGGTTAAATCTTTGTCAATGAAAGCATTGATTCTTCATATTCTCATCAATAGGTGTTAATTCGGCCTCCATATGTGTCTTCTTGCTATACCTCTAAAATTCACCATTAGAAACTCCTATGAGATTCCAAGAACTAACATGATATGAACCTGAGCAGCGAGGAGGAAGAAGAGGAACTCGAGGCTGAGGAGGAGCTAGGAGATGATCGCGGAGCTGTTAAGACAATGGATATGCCAACCGGACCAATAACTAGAGCCAAGGCCAAACAACTCAACCAATTGGTGGCTGGAATGATGAAGCAGAATCAAGAAGAAGAATCACCAGTCCACAATGCCTTAGTATCGATTCAGGCTTGTGAAGAGGTATAAATGGGCTTGTGATCCATTCGCACTCTTTTTCCTTCACTTGTCTTTTTGTCCCTCTTTGGGTTTTTGGCAAGTAAGGTTTTAATGAGGCTTATGGATCACAATTGGACAAGAGAACCCATTTATATCTATATTTAAGCTTTGGCCATTACTTTCTTTAGGCCCATTTTCATTTAACCTTGATTTAGACAGAACCCTAGCAATTTAAAGACTTGTAAACTCTATCTTTGAAATCAACTATCTTCTATTTTCATCCAACTCTCTAGATAGTTCACTAGTTGGGAAATCGACTTCGTTCATCCTTTTGGTTGAAAATCCATCAAAGGAAGGACTCAGCTGTTCAAGAAGCTAGAACTCTCGAACTAAAGCTATTCACTCCCTTAGCTCCAAAAATCACCATCAGATCCGCTTCATCTTTGCCCTGTTTTTGGCTTCTTTCCTCGTCAGATCGAGCCAAAACTTGAGGAACAACCTCGCGATCCTTAACTCCGCTCATAAGTTTTTAGCCAAATCCGAGGCTCTTCCGGCGCCAAACTCGATCCACCCTGCTCGTGCTCATGATCTGAAATCCCCAGATTTTGACACCTCGACTTTCTCAACTTCAGAATCGATCCTTACGCCCGGAGGTTAGTATCATGTAGTATCAGGCGAGATCTGAAAGTTGAGTTTCTGATCCTTAGATCTGGTTGTTCCTAACTTTATTTCTATAGATCTTAAGAAGATTTAAAACCAGCAGAATTGTGCTGTTCATATTCCTAGTTAATTTTGTTTTCTTTAAGCTTCTTTGAGATGATTGGATCTAGTTAGTGACTGCTTGTTTTTCCTTAGATCTGCAAAATTTTCTACAGAACAATCTACTTGGTGACTTGTTTGCTTGTTGTTTTCGAAAATATGGTGATCATGATGCTCGAAGCAAATAATACAGCCAACAACAAGCTTCGATTGAAGCCATGACAGCAAAGTTTGAACAAATGATGGCTGCTCAGATCACAGCCCTCGACAAGAACTTAAGCCTACTTCTGATGCTGAACAAGAAAGAAATGATGCGAGAACATCGTTCCGGTAGAAGAGGAACACCGAGCAAATCTGTATGAACACGATGATGAAGAAGCTACAGACTACTATGGAAATAGTAGTGATCGTTCCTGATATAGCAATAGAAGCGGAGACAACAACGGGTAGCCACCGATCAAAGAACTAGCAACCTTAATGGTCTAAAGCTCAAAATTCCACCATTCCATGGAAAGAATGATCCGATGCATATTTAGAGTGGGAAAAAAGATTGAGCTGGTGTTTGACTGCCAATATTATACGGAAGAGATTAAGGTGAAGCTAGCAGCCACTGAATTTTATGATTATGCTCTCAGTTGGTGCGATCAGCTAGTCACAACTAGAAGGCGTAGCGGTGAACTCCCCTATAAAAAGTTAGAGGCGTATGAAGGCTCTATTAGAAAGCGGTTTGTTCCAAGCCATTACAACAGAGAGCTGCATCAAAGGCTTAGGAGAATAGCATAGTGTAAGAAGTCTGTGGAGGACTATTTTCAAGAAATGGAAACATTGATGTTGCGAGCTGATATCTCGGAAGATAGAGAAAGCCACTATGGCAAGGTTTGGGAGGTGCGAACAGGAAATTCAAGATCAAGTTGAGATGCAACACTATGTGGACCTTGAAGAAATGCTACAAAGGCTACTCTTATAGAGCAGCAACTTGCAGAGAGAAGCAAAACAAGGTCTAGTTTTGGTAATCAACAAAGTATAAAACCTGAGTACAAGAGAAGATAAGCCTAAGTTTCAGCAAACTTACAAGCCATCTCTGTGCCCAAAGAGGTTGCCACCACGAGTTCTAAAGGAAAAGCGGATGTAGAAACAGATGCTAAACCAAGAGGAGCTCGATCCAGATATGTTACTTGTTTTAAATGCCATGGACGAGGTCATTATGCCAATGAGTGCTCTAACACTCGAGTAATGATATACGGACAATGGTGAATATCGTCAGCTGATGAGAATGAAGAAGAGCCTATGGAAGAAAGTGAAGAATTTCCCGTTCAAGGAAACATCATAGTTGCTAGAAGGACTTTCGACTTGGTCTAAACCCATGGAAGAAGAGCAAAGGAGAATCTGTTCCACACTAGATGCTTAGTAAATGGTAAAGTGTGCAGCCTTATCATCGATGGGGGTAGCTGCACCAATGTAGCTAGTGAAACTATGGTCAAGAAGCTTAACCTGAAGCTACAACCTCATCCTCAACCATATAATCTGCAATGGCTAAATGAGAAAGGCGAAATGAAGGTGCATAATCAGGTGCTGGTTTCACTCTCTATTGGCAAGTATGAGGACGAAATACTATGTGATGTGCTACCTATGGAGGCAGGACACATACTTCTTGGGCGTCCTTGGCTGTCTGATCACAAAGCAATTCATGATGGATACACAAATCGCCATTCTTTTGTGTTCAAGGGCAGAAAAACCACTATGGTTCCTTTAACTCCTAATGAGGTCTATCAAGACCAGCTTCAACTCAAGAACAACAAGGATACTAGCAGAAAGAAGTCTAACTTCTTAGCTCATCATAGTGAAGTCAAGAGTGCTATGTCTACAGATAAATCTGTGCTCTTATTTGTTTATAAGGAATTGCTTAGCACTATGACTGATCTTACACCGGTATTACCGAGTGAAATGCTTAAAATTTTGCAAGATTTTGCTGAAGTATTCCCTGAAGAGACCCCCAAAGGGTTACCACCTATAAGAGGAATCGAACATCAGATTGACTTTGTCCCAGGGTCTGCTCTTCCAAACTGACCAGCGTACAGAACCAATCCCACGGAAACAAAAGAACTTCAGAAGCAGGTCGACGAACTGATGGATAAGGGCTTTATTCATGAAAGTATGAGTCCTTGTGCTGTTCCTGTACTCCTTGTCCCCAAAAAAGATGGAACCTGGCGCATGTGTGTGGACTGTAGAGCGATAAACAACATCACGGTTAAGTATCGCCATCCTATCCCTAGACTTGATGATATGCTTGATGAATTGCATGGTTCTTGTATCTTTTCTAAGATTGATTTAAAAAGTGGCTATCATCAGATTAGAATGAAGGAAGGGGATGAATGGAAAACGGCATTTAAAACTAAGCATGGTCTTTATGAGTGGTTGGTTATGCCATTTGGTCTCACTAATGCACCTAGTACTTTCATGAGATTGATGAATCATATTCTTAGAGCTTACATTGGTGTCTTTGTGGTAGTTTACTTTGATGACATCTTGATTTATAGTAAGAACTTGATCGATCATTTTTGAGCATGTTAGTCTTGTCTTTAGAGGTGCTTAGAAAGGAAAGACTCTTTGCCAACTTTAAGAAATGTTCCTTTTGTACGAGATAACCTTGTCTTTCTAGGTTTTGTGGTTAGTACGAGATGGCATTAAGGTCGATGAGGAGAAGATTAAAGCCATCAAGGATTGGCCTAGTCCGACCACGGTTGGAGAAGTCCGAGCTTCCATGGACTTGCGGTTTTTATAGAAGGTTTGTCAAAGACTTCAGTACCATTGCTGCACCACTTACCGAAGTTATCAAAAGGAAGTTGGTTTCAAATGGGAACAACCGCAGGAGGAGGCATTCCAGAATTTGAAGGATAAGCTTATTAATGCACCAATTCTCATTCCCCCGATTTTACTAAAACTTTTTGAGATTGAGTGTGATGCTTCAGGATTAGGGATTGGTGCAGATCTTGATGTAAGACAAGAAGCCTATAGCCTATTTCAGTGAGAAGCTAAGTGGATCAACCTTAAATTATCCAACCTATGATAAGGAGCTCTACGCTTTGGTCAGATCACTTCAGCAATGGCAGCACTATCTATGGCCGAGGGAGTTCGTTATCCATACTGATCACCAATCACTTAAGCACTTAAGAGGACAGCATAAGCTTAACAAGAGGCATGCTCGATGGGTAGAATTCACTGAGACATTTCCCTATGTCATTAAGTACAAACAAGGTAAGGAGAATGTAGTGGCTGATGCCCTTTCTCGAAGGTACACTCTTCTGTCCACTTTGGAAACTAAACTGCTTGGAATTGAGCACTTAAAAGAGCTATATGCTGATGATAACGATTTTAAGGAAGCCTTTACCAAAAGTGGGAAATTTGCTTGGGGAAAATATTTTCAGCATGACGGTTTCTTATTCTTTGATAATCGTCTCTGCATCCCTAACGGTTCTGTTCGAGATCTTTTAGTCAGGGAAACTCATGGAGGGGGTCTGATGGGTCACTTTGGCTATGCTAAGACACTTAAGGTGGTGACAGAACATTTTTATTGGCCTCACCTAAAACGTGATGTTGAGAGGATCTGTTCTCGATGTGCAACTTGCAAACAGGCAAAATCTAAGGTTCAACCAACTGGTTTGTATACTCCTTTAGCCATTCCTACTCATCCTTGGACTGACATTTCAATGGATTTCATAGTAGGTTTGCCAAGAACTCGAACTGGAAAGGATTCTATCTTTGTAGTTGTAGACAGATTCTCTAAGATGTCCCATTTTATTGCTTGCCATAAGACTGATGATGCATCTCATATAGCTACTTTGTTCTTTAAGGAGATTGTTAAGCTTCATGGCATGCCTAGGACCATTGTATCGGATAGAGACACTAAGTTTCTAAGTCATTTTTGGAGAACTGTGTGGTCAAAACTAGGAACTAAGCTAGTGTTCTCAACTACATGTCATCCTCAGACTGATGGCCAAACTGAGGTAGTCAATAGGACTCTAGGTACTCTTCGGCGTGCATTAATTAAGAAAAACATCCGCACTTGGGAAGAATGTTTACCTCATGTTGAATTTGCATATAATCATGCCATTCATTCTGCATCTAAGTACTCACCATTTGAGATTGTTTATGGCTTTAATCCTTTGTCTCCTCTGGATTTAACCCCTTTACCTATGAGTGAAAGAATCAGCTTAGATGGAAAGAAGAAGGCTGAGCTAGTTAAACAGATTCACGCTAAGGCTCGTGTGAACATAGAAAAGAGGACTAAACAATATGCTAACCAAGCTAACAAAGGAAGGCGCCGAGTGGTATTTGAAGAAGGTGAACAAGTTTGGTTGCATCTACGCAAGGAAAGGTTCCCAGCTGAGAGGAAGTCCAAACTCATGCCCAGAATTGATGGACCATTCACAGTCACCAAGAGGACCAATGAAAACGCCTATCAACTCGATCTTCTAGGTAAGTATGAAGTTAGTTCCAGTTTCAATGTGTCTGACTTGATCCTTTTTGTTGCAGATGATCCAGATTTGAGGACAAATCCTTTTCAAGAGGGAGGAGATGATATGAACCTGAGCAGCGAGGAGGAAGAAGAGGAACTCGAGGCTGAGGAGGAGCTAGGAGATGATCGCGGAGCTGCTAAGACAATGGATATGCCAACCGGACCAATAACTAGAGCCAAGGCCAAACAACTCAACCAATTGGTGGCTGGAATGATGAAGCAGAATCAAGAAGAAGAATCACCAGTCCACAATGCCTTAGTATCGATTCAGGCTTGTGAAGAGGTATAAATGGGCTTGTGATCCATTCGCACTCTTTTTCCTTCACTTGTCTTTTGTCCCACTGGGTTTTGGCAAGTAAGGTTTTAATGAGGCTTATGGATCACAATTGGACAAGAGAACCCATTTATATCTATATTTAAGCTTTGGCCATTACTTTCTTTAGGCCCATTTTCATTTAACCTGATTTAGACAGAACCCTAGCAATTTAAAGACTTGTAAACTCTATCTTTGAAATCAACTATCTTCTATTTTCATCCAACTCTCTAGATAGTTCACTAGTTGGGAAATCCAACTCGTTCATCCTTTTGGTTCGAAAATCCATCAAAGGAAGGACTCAGCTGTTCAAGAGAAGCTCAGAACTCTCGAACTAAAGCTATTCACTCCACTTAGCTCCAAAAATCACCATCAGATCCGCTACATCTTTGCCCCTGTTTCGCTTCTTTCACTCGTCAGTTCGAGCCAAAACTTGAGGAACAACCTACGCAGATCCTTAACTCCACGCTCATAAGTTTTGAGCCAAATCCGAGCTCTTCCGCGCCCAAACTCGATCCACCCTGCTCGTGCTCATGATCTGAAATCCCCAGATTTTTGACACCTCGACTTTCTCAACTTCAGAATCGATCCTTACGCCCAGGAGGTTCGTATCATAACATAACTCTCGGATAAGCTATAAGTCTTACTTTGACTTGCTTCTCCACCTTGGTAGCATTCTTCAACTACTTTGACACCTAAACACTTCTATTTCCTCTCATTTCTATCTTCAAGGATTATAACTACGTTTTTGGGATAATCATCTTAGAAATGGTCAAATCTTTGTCAGTGAAAGCATTGATTGTTCATATTCACATCAATAGGTATTGTGTCAGCCTGCATAGGTGTCTCCTTGCTACAACTCCCATAATTCACCATAAGAAACTCCTGTGACATTCAAAGACCTAATAGAACTGTGGGATAAGCTATAATGCTTGTTTCTTACTTTGTCTTGCGTCTCCACCTTAGTTGCATTATTTAACTACTTTGACACTTCAACCTGTCTATTCACTGTCATTTCTATTTAGAAGGGTCATAACTACGTTTTAGGACTATCGTCTTAAAAATGGTTAAATCTTTGTGAATGAAAGCATTGATTCTTAATATTCTGATCAATAGGTTTTAATTAGGCCTCCATATGTGTCTTCTTGCTATGACTCTGAAATTCACCATTAGAAACTCCTATGAGATTCCAAGAACTAACATAACTCTGGGATAAGCTATAATGCTTGTATCTTACTTTGTCTTGCGTCTCCACCTTAGTTGCATTCTTTAACTACTTTGACACTTCAACCTGTCTATTCACTCTCATTTCTATTTAGAAGTGTCATAACTACGTTTTTGGTACTATTGTTTTTAAAATGGTCAAATCTTTGTGAATGAAAGCATTGATTCTTCATATTCTCATCAATTGGTTTTAATTCGGCCTCCATATGTGTCTTCTTGCTATAACTCTGAAATTCACCGTTAGAAACTCCTATGAGATTACAAGAACTAACATAACTCTCGGATAAGCTATAATGCTTGTTTCTTACTTTGACTTGCTTCTCCACCTTGGTAGTATGCTTAAACTATTTTGACACCTAAACACTTCTATTCCCTCTCATTTCTATTTAGAAGTGTCATAACTACATTTTTGGTACTATTGTTTTTAAAATGGTCAAATCTTTGTCAATGAAAGCATTGATTCTTCATATTCTCATCAATAGGTGTTAATTCGGCTTCCATATGTGTCTTCTTGCTAGAACTCTGAAATTGACCGTTAGAAACTCCTATGAGATTCCAAGAACTAACATAACTCTGCGATAAGCTATAATGCTTGTATCTTACTTTGAATTACATCACCACCTTGGTAGCATGCTTCAACTACTTGGTCACCTAAACAATTTTATTCCCTCTTATTTCTATCTTGAAGGGTTATAACTACTTTTTTGGGACAATCATTTTGGAAATGGTCAAATCTTTGTTAGTGAAAGCATTGATTGTTCATATTCACATCAATAAGTATTGTGTCAGCCTGCATAGGTCTCTCCTTGCTACAACTCCAAAAATTCACCATAAGAAACTCCTATGACATTCAAAGACCTAATAGAACTGTTTGATAAGCTATAATACTTCTTTCTTACTTTGTCTTGCGTCTCCACCTTAGTAGCATTCTTTAACTACTTTGACACTTCAACCCGTCTATTCACTCTCATTTCTATTTAGAAGGGTCATAAATACGTTTTTGGGACTATCGTCTTTAAAATGGTTAAATCTTTGTCAATGAAAGCATTGATTCTTCATATTCTCATCAATAGGTTTTAATTCGGCCTCCATATGTATCTTCTTCCTATAACTCTAAAATTCACCATTAGAAACTCCTATCATATTCCAAGAACTAACATAACTCTGGGATAAGCTATAATGATTGTATCTTACTCTGACTTGCTTCTCCACCTTGGTAGCATGCTTCAACTTCTTTGACACCTAAACACTTCTATTTCCTCTCATTTCTATCTTGAATGGTTATAACTACGTTTTTGGGACAATCATCTTGAAAACAGTCAAATCTTTGTTAGTGAAAGCATTGATTGTTCATATTCACATCAATAGGTATTGTGTCAGCCTGCATAGGTGTCTCCTTGCTACAACTCCCAAAATTCACCATAAGAAACTCCTATGACATTTAAAGACCTAATAGAACTGTGGGATAAGCTATAATGCTTGTTTCTTACTTTGTCTTGCGTCTCCACCTTAGTAGCATTCTTTAACTATATTGACACTTCAACCTTTCTATTCACTCTCATTTCTAATAGAAGGGTCATAACTACGTTTTTGGGACTATCGTCTTTAAAATTGGCAAATCTTTGTCAATGAAAGCATTGATTCTTCATATTCTCATCAATTGGTTTTAATTCGGCCTCCATATGTGTCTTCTTGCTATAACTCTGAAATTCACCGTTAGAAACTCCTATGAGATTACAAGAACTAACATAACTCTCGGATAAGCTATAATGCTTGTTTCTTACTTTGACTTGCTTCTCCACCTTGGTAGTATGCTTAAACTATTTTGACACCTAAACACTTCTATTCCCTCTCATTTCTATCTTGAAGGGTTATTATAGATTTTAAGAGATTTATGCGGATTAAATAGAGAATTAGAGAAGAGATTCAGCAAGAAAAGAAGAAAATCAGAGGCAGCTCCCTCTCAGCCATAAGAGGCACAAATATAAGGTTAAGTTACAAGAAAAGGGGGTTTCCTCCTTTTATAGTAGAAGGAGGAAGCCCTAAATGAAACAGACCCACGGGATGAATAGTAATCACGGGTCTCGGGATGAATAGTACCCGAGATGAATAGTATCTGACATTCTATACCGAATGTTTTTCTCAATACTCTTGGGATGAATAGTAATCTTGGGTCTCGGAATGAATAGTACCTGGGATAAATAGTACCCGACCTTATGCACGGAATGCCTTTTCTCAATACTCCCCCTCAAGCTTAGCCGTCGGTGAACAAAGACTAAGCTTGGACCTACATAGGCGTTACCTCGGTAAAAACCTCATCATAGAAAAAACCACTTGGGAAAAAATCTATGATGAGGAAAAGAGCATAACGTCTATGAGTGGGGGATATGATCAAGGATGGGTTGGATCCACAAGCCCTAGTTTGTTGTAGATGTGTTTGCAAACCTTTAGACTCGTAGCTTTGGTGAAGATGTCTGCTAGTTGATCTTCACTTCTTGTAAAGCATGGTAGTGTGACTCCTTCTTTGATCTTCTCTCTGACTTTGTGGCAGTCAACTTCTATGTGCTTGGTCCTCTCGTGAAACACAGAGTTGCTAGCAATGTGTATAGCAGCTTGATTGTCACAATGCATGGTGATGGGTCTTGTGGTTTCAATGCCTAGATCTGTGAGTAGTGCCTAAAGCCAAATGAGTTCTTCCGTGAGCTTCCTCATTGCTCTATACTCGGATTCAGCACTTGAACATGACACTACCTTCTGCTTCTTAGACTTCCATGTCACCAAATTCCCTCCAATGAATGTGCAATATCCAGTGGTTGACTTCCTATCATTCGTGTCACCTGCGTAGTCTGCATCACAATAACCAACAATCTCGGCATTCTCATTCTTTCCCATCCATATGCCTTGTCCCGGACTCCCTTTTAGATATCTGAGTATCCTCTCCACCATGTTGCAATGGTAGACTGTGGGTTTTTGCATGTATTGACTTACCTGATTCACAGCAAAACATAAGTCAGGTCTTGTTAAAGTCAGATAGATAAGTTTACCCACTAGTCTTCGGTATTGGAGAGGATCTGCATATGGTTTGTCTAATGGATCTTGTTCTTCGAGCTCCTTTCCCTTTTTCTCCCCCTTTCGCTTGACCTTGTAGCCATCTGCAAGAGGAGTTTTGGCTGGCTTTGCTCCTATTTTACATGTCTCATTCAGCAAGTCAAGAGTATATTTCCTTTGTGATAGAAATAAGCCCTCCGAAGAGCGACATACTTCAATCCCTAGAAAATATTTTAGTTCTCCAAGATCTTTGATATCAAATACAGTTTTAAGATAGGTTTTAGTTTGAGAAAACCTTCCTTATCATTGCCGGAAATGATAAGGTCATCCACGTAGACCAATACTACAACGATTCCTCGTGGACTTTGGACTATGAACAATGTGTGATCAGCTTCAGATCGCTTGAACCCTTTCTCTTCGAGAGTACAGCTCAGTTTGTGGTACCAAGCTCTTGGAGATTGCTTTAGTCCATAGATGGCTTTTCTAAGCCGCAGAACTTTTCCCGGAGCAATGGAGTCTTCAAGGCCTGGTGGTGCAGTCATGTACTCTTCTTCTTCAAGTTCTCCTTGCAAGAACGCATTCTTCACATCCATTTGCCATAACTCCCAATCCAGATTTGTAGCCAATGAGAGAACAACTCTAACTGTATGCAGCTTGGTGACTGGAGCAAACGTTTCTGTGTAGTCATCTCCATAAGTCTGAGTGAATCCTCTTGCAACAAGTCTGGCTTTCTACCTCTCAACATCTCCATTGCTCAGATATTTGATAGTGAAAAGCCACCTTGAACTAACAGCCTTTTTTCCCAAAGGTAGGTCGGCTTCATCCCATGTATGATTCCTTTTCATAGCCCCTACCTCCTCATCCACTGCTCCGAGCTATTCATTACTCCCTTTGGCTTCTTCATAACTCTGTGGAATCCATTGAGCATCAATTTTTCCAAAGAAGGCTTGATGAGCAGTTGGTAACAGGTCAAGCGAACACACGACTTGTATAGGATGCGCTACAGCTTAGTTGTTGAAATAGACTCTAGTGACCTTCCAATGTTCGGGTCCAAACTGTTAGAATTCAGAGTTTAAGATTGTTAGAAACAAGAATAAGAGTAGCTGAATGAATAATAATAAGATTGAGAATAGAAAGATTTATTATCTTTTATGAGATTTTATTATCTCAGTAGTTGTAAAGTGTTACAATGGATTACATATTTATAGAACTCTTAAACGCAAAAATAACTAGGTGTATCTTGTAGTTCAGAGTCTAATATATCCGTTGGGAATAGTAATATAGCCGTTGGAGTTCAAAATAGAGCTGTTGGAGACGAAAATAATTTGATTTTCCAGAAACAAATCCTCACAACTACCTCATTAAAAACCTCACAAGTACAAACCCAGTGGGAAAAACTCCTTGTGAGGAAAAGAGTGTAGTGTCTCTGGAAATGGAGAGGCATGATCAAGGATGAGTGAGATCTATTAGTCCAAGCTTGCTGTGAATGTGGTCGCAAATCTTGAGACTTGTAGATTTGGTGAATATGTCAGCGAGCTGATCTTCGCTTCTTGTGTAGCATGGGAGGATTACTCCTTCAATGATCTTCTCTCTAACTTTGTGATAATCCACTTCTATGTGCTTGGTTCGTTCATGGAAGACTGAGTTTGTAGCAATGTGAATTGCTGCTTGATTGTCACAATGCATGGTAATGGGACTTGTGCTCTCAATTCCCAGATCCTTTAGAAGCGCCTTTAGCCATACTAGTTCATTTGTGAGCTTCTTCATTGCTCTATACTCACTTTCAGCACTTGAGCATGAGACGACCTTTTGCTTCTTGGATTTCCAGGTTACTAAGTTCCCTCCAATAAATTGCAATAGCCGGTTGTGGATTTTTTATCCATTGTATCTCCAGCATAATCCGCATCACAATAGCCCATAACTTCAGTACTATTATTCTTTCCCATCCAAACACCTTGCCCTGGTGATCCTTTGATGTATCTCAGAATTCTTTCCACCATATTCCAGTGGTGCACCAAGGGCTCTTTCATGTGTTGGCTCACCTGATTCACAGCAAAGCATAGGTCAGGCCTTGTTATGGTTAAGTAAATTAACTTACCTACAAGCCGCCGGTATTGAGCTGGATCTTCAAATGGTTTGTCAAGTGGATCTTGTCCTTTCTCCCCCTTTCTCCTGACCTTGTAGCCATCTTCCAGAGGTGTCTTGGCCGGTTTAGAACCTAATTTTCCTGTCTCTGCAAGCAAATCGAGTGAATATTTTCTTTGGTATAGAAACAAGCCATTCGGAGAGCGGCTTAGGTCTATACCTAGACAATATTTAAGTTCACCTAGATCTTTTATATCAAATACAGATTTAAAGAAAAGTTTGGTTTCTTGAATACCCTTGATCATTGCGGAAATGATCAAGTCATCTACATATACCAAGACTACAATGATTCCTTGAGCACTTTGAGAAGTAAACAAGGTGTGATCAGCCTCTGATCTTTTAAATCCTTTGGCTGTTAATGTAAAGCTTAGCTTGTGGTACCAGGCTCTTGGGGATTGCTTGAGCCGTAAATGGCTTTTCTAAGTTTGAAAGCTTTGCCATGAGGGATTGAACTTTCAAGACCTGGTGGAGGCGTCGTGTCCGCTTCTTCTTCAAGCTCTCCTTGGAGGAATGCGTTTTGACATCCATTTGCCATAATTCCCAAGATAGATTGGTTGCCAATGATAAAATCACTCGAACTGTATGGAGCTTAGCCACTGGTGCAAAGGTGTCCGTATAGTCTTCTCCATAAGTTTGAGTAAATCCCCTTGCAACCATTCGAGCTTTATACCTTTCGATTTCTCCATTGCTGTGATACTTGATGGTGAATACCCATTTAGATGTCACAGCTCTTTTTCCCGAAGGTAGATCACTTACATCGCAAGTGTGATTTCTAACCATTGCTTCTATCTCAGCATCTATAGCATCCATCCAGACCTTGATTTCTTTTGCTTCTTCATAGGTCTTTGGAATGTAATGCTGCTCTATCTTTCCAAGGAATGCTTGATGATCTGATGGCAAGAGGGCAATAGAACACTGAGCTTGGATAGGGTGAGCCACAACTTGATGGTTATAATAGACCCTAGTTTGTTTCCAATGGTCTGGACCAAATCTGTGGCGTGTGCTTCTTCGCAAGGTTGGTGCTGGTGCCTCTTCTTCCTCATGATATTCATTTTCCTCAATATCAGCTTCTGGTGGAGTTTCTTGATTAACTCCCCCTTGTTCATTTACTCCTTCGTCATTCTCTTCCTCATTTTGAACATTTACCCCTTCTTCTTGAATCTGATCTTCTTGATTGCTTGCAGGGGCTGTTTGATCTTCATTCATTTGAGGAAGACCCATGTGACTTAAAATATACTGAAGAGAGGCTGCTCGATCTGTTGTAGAGTCAGCCAAGTCTTTCACACTTTTCTAACCCGACTTCTCAAAATAACTTTGATCTTCTAGGAATTTTACATCTCTAGACGTCATGATGCGTTTGGTGCTTGGATCATAGCATCTGTACCCTTTTTGAGTAGTGGAGTATCCAATGAACACGCTTCTAGTGCTTTTAGCATCTAACCTATTCCTTTGATCCGTTGGCACTAAGACAAAACAAACACTACCAAACACACGTAAGTGATTAATATTTGGTTTGGTTTTGTTTAATACCTCAAATGGTGATAAGTCATCTAAGACTTTTGTTGGAATTCTATTAATGAGGTAGCATGCGGTCATGACAGCATCTCCCCAAAATCTCCTTGGCATGTTTTTGTGGAACATCATTGATCTTGCTACTTCCATCAGATGCCTATTCTTCCTTTCGGCCACTCCATTTTGTTGTGGAGTATAAGGACAGCTCGTTTGGTGAAGGATGCCATGATTTGCCAAATGAGCCTTGAAAGTGTGGCTTGTGTATTCCCTCCATTATCCGATCTTAGCACCTTAATTTTAGCATTGAAATGATTAGTCACATATGTTTGAAAGTTGACAAATGCCTCAAATACTCTATCTTTAGAAGGTAACAATGTGACCCATGTATATTTTGATTTTTCATCTATGAATGTCACAAAGTATTTTAGGTTATCTCTAGATAGGCAAGGTGAGGTCCAAACATCAGAGTGAACTAAATCAAAACAATTCTCATATATTGATAAGGAGTTTTGGAAAACACTTCTACAATGTTTTCCCAAAATACAAGACTCACACTTAGAGTTATCAAATACTACATTGGGCATAATTAATTTTAAAGCTCTAGAATGAGGATGGCCTAATCAAGCATGCCAAAAATCATTTGAACTACTAGCTACATGACAGGAATTAATAAACGGCAAACTAGCAGAGTTGGAGCATCTAGAATGGTTCTTGAGATCTTCTAGAGTATACAACTCTCCCTTAGTGTTCCCCTTGCCTAAAACTTCACCAGTTTTAATATCCTGAAAATGAAAGCTGTGAGAATTTAAAGAAATTAGATGGAGAAATAAGGACAGAGATTAGATGAATTAGAGAGAATGAAATGCACAGCCATTTTCTTCTTATAAGCCTAAGGAGGCATCCATATTGTGTTTTATAACAAGAGAATAGGGTTTCCTCCTTTTATATAGGAAGGAGGAAGCCCTAGATAAAAAAAAAAACTGCAGCAAAAGTGATACCGCAGCATACAGCACAGGATGAATAGTAATCTCGTGTCTCAGGATGAATAGTACCCGACCTTCTACACGGAATGCCTTTTCTCAATAGATTCACGGGATGAATAGTAATCTCGGGTCTCGGGATGAATAGTACCCGGGATGAATAGTACCCGTCCATCTTCACGGAATGCCTTTTCTCAATACTCCCCCTCAAGCTTAGCCGTCGGTGAACAAAGACTAAGCTTGGACCTACATAGGCGTTACCTCGGTAAAAACCTCATCATAGAAAAAACCACTTGGGAAAAAATCTATGATGAGGAAAAGAGCATAACGTCTATGAGTAGGGGATATGATCAAGGGTGAGTTGGATCCACAAGCCCTAGTTTGCTGTAGATGTGTTTGCAAACCTTAAGACTCGCAGCTTTGGTGAAGATGTCTGCTAGTTGATCTTCACTTCTTGTAAAGCATGGTAGTGTGACTCCTTTTTTGATCTTCTCTCGAACTTTGTGGCAGTCAACTTCTATGTGCTTGGTCCTCTCGTGAAACACAGAGTTGCAGGCAATGTGTATAGCAGCTTGATTGTCACAATGCATGGTGATGGTCTTGTGGTTTCAATGCCTAGATCTGTGAGTAGTGCCTTAAGCCAAATGAATTCTTCCGTGAGCTTCCTCATTGCTCTATAATCGGATTCAGCACTTGAACATGACACTACCTTCTGCTTCTTAGACTTCCATGTCACCAAATTCCCTCCAATGAATGTGCAATATCCAGTGGTTGACTTCCTATCATTCGTGTCACCTGCGTAGTCTGCATCACAATAACCAACAATCTCGGCATTCTCATTCTTTCCCATCCATATGCCTTGTCCCGGACTCCCTTTTTAGATATCTCGAGTATCCCTCCACCATGTTCCAATGGTAGACTGTGGGTTTTTGCATGTATTGACTCACCTGATTCACAGCAAAACATAAGTCAGGTCTTGTTAAAGTCAGATAGATAAGCTTACCCACTAGTCTTCGGTATTGGAGAGGATCTGCATATGGTTTGTCTAATGGATCTTGTTCTTCGAGCTCCTTTCCCTTTTTCCCCCCCTTTCGCTTGACCTTGTAGCCATCTGCAAGAGAAGTTTTGGCTGGCTTTGCTCCTATTTTACCTGTCTCATTCAGCAAGTCAAGAGTATATTTCCTTTGTGATAGAAATAAGCCCTCCGAAGAGCGACATACTTCAATCCCTAGAAAATATTTTAGTTCTCCAAGATCTTTGATATCAAATACAGTTTTAAGATAGGTTTTAGTTTCGAGAAAACCTTCTTTATCATTGCCGGAAATGATAAGGTCATCCACGTAGACCAATACTACAACGATTCCTCGTGGACTTTGGACTATGAACAATGTGTGATCAGCTTCAGATCGCTTGAACCCTTTCTCTTCGAGAGTACAGCTCAGTTTGTGGTACCAAGCTCTTGGAGATTGCTTTAGTCCATAGATGGCTTTTCTAAGCCGCAGAACTTTTCCCGGAGCAATGGAGTCTTCAAGGACTGGTGGTGGAGTCAAGTACACTTCTTCTTCAAGTTCTCCTTGCAAGAACGCATTCTTCACATCCATTTGCCATAACTCCCAATCCAGATTTGTAGCCAATGAGAGAACAACTCTAACTGTATGCAGCTTGGCGACTGGAGCAAACGTTTCTGTGTAGTCATCTCCATAAGTCTGTGTGAATCCTCTTGCAACAAGTCTGGCTTTGTACCTCTCAACCTCTCCATTGCTCAGATACTTGATTGTGAAAAGCCACCTTGAACTAACAGCCTTTTTTCCCAAAGGTAGGTCGGCTTCATCCCATGTATGATTCCTTTCCATAGCCCCAAGCTCATTATCCACTGCTCCGAGCCATTCGTTACTCCCTTTGGCTTTTCATAACTCTGTGGAATCCATTGAGCATCAATTTTTCCAAGGAAGGCTTGATGAGCAGTTGGTAACAGGTCAAGCGAACACACAGCTTGTATAGGATGCACCACAGCTTGGTTGTTGAAATAGACTCTAGTGACCTTCCAATGTTCGGGTCCAAACCTGTGTCTAGTGCTTCTCCGAAGAGGAGGTGGTGGTGGAGGAGGAGGAGTTTCTGCTTCATGTGTAACCTCATCATGGTGATCCTCTTGAACCACATCTTCAGTCATACCATCCTCATCTTGATCTTGGTCTTGTTCCATGTCAAGTGGGTTCGGTTCCGGCTGAGTGTGCTCAGTGGTATCAGTTTCTTCCATGTGTTTTGGAGCAGCATGTGTATTCCCAAGGTCAGTATTGGGTTGATCTTCTGTAGTCTCCACTCCTTGTTGGTTTGTTTCGATATTATCAGAGTGTTCTTCTCTCCGAGGAGGAGGATTCCCAAGATGACTAAGGAGATGTTGGAGACTAGCAGCTCTATCTGATGGTGATCTTGCCAAATCTTTCAAACTCCCCCAATCCTTCTTATCGTAATACCCGTGGTGCTCAATGAACTTGACATCTCTTGACACAATTGTTCTGTTCTTTGAGAAGTCATAACACTTGTAGCCCTTTTGAGTAGTAGAGTAGCCTAGGAACATGCATTTTGTGCTCTTAACTTCCAGCTTGTCCCTCAGTTCACCTGGTCTCAGTACAAAACAAATGTAACCAAACACTCGTAAGTGATCAATAGAAAGTTTGGTTCGGTTCAATACCTCAAATGGCACTAAATCAGTTAGGATCCTTGTTGGTATCCTATTTATCAGGTAACAAGCCGCCATGACAGCATCACTCCAGAATCTCCTTGGGACATTGGTGTTAAACATCATGGATCTTGCAACTTCCATAAGATGTCTATTTTTCCTCTCAGCTACACCATTTTGTTGAGGTGTATATGGGCAGTTAGTTTGGTGTATGATCCCATGTCTTGCTAAGTGATCTTTGAACTTGTGACTAGTGTATTCCCCACCATTATCAGACCTGAATACCTTGATCTTGGCATTAAACTGGTTAGTAACATATGATTGAAAATTAACAAATGCATCATATACTCTATCCTTAGATGCAAGCAGTGTGACCCATGTATATTTCGATTTCTCATCAATAAATGTAACATAGTATTTATTATTGTCTCTAGATAAACATGGGGCAGTCCAAACATCTGAATGCACAAGATCAAAACATTTTTCATAGATAGTTGAAGACTTAGGAAAAACAGTTTTACAATGCTTTCCTAGAATACATGCTTCACAGTTCATATGATTAAAGACAACATGGGGTAACATAATTTCTAAAGCCCTAGCATGAGGGTAACCAAGTCTATCATGCCACAGTTTATTTGGGCTAACAGCATAACACGATTGATAAGAAAGAGAAGTAGATTTTGTTGATGGAGAATCCTCAAAAACATATAAGTCACCATTAGTGTTCCCTTCTCCCAGAACTTTCCCACTCTCAATATCCTGAAAATGAAAGCTATTAGGACCAAATATAGCATAGCAATTAAGATCATTTGTCGCTCTTTTTACTGAGACAAGATTAGAGGTAAACTCGGGCATAAAGAACGCTTTAGAGTTCTTATCACAAAGTTTTAAATCACCTACTCCTCTTATTGGGATTCTATCACCATTTGCAATTATCACATTTCCATTAATAGGTTTAACATTATTAATGAGGTTAGGGTTACTAACCATATGATGAGAAGCCCCAGAATCAATAATCAATGTTTGATTTTGTGATTTAGGTAAAGAAGCAAAGTGAGTGATACCGGATTCTTTATTGGTAAGGGTAGTAATGGACTTGATAAGAGCTTCAAGGTCCGACTTCCTAACAACATCATTGGAGTAGGCAACCATAGCCAGTTCATCTCCTTGTCTAGATGGTCCGGCCTGAGCTTGCTCAGTTAAGGCTTCTTGAGAGTAGTTCGCTTGAACCTTGAACTTTGCTGGCTTAAGATGTGGATGTAGTATCCAACATTTATCCTTGATATGGCCTCTCTTCTTGCAGTGATCACACACAAGAATCTTCCTATCTTCAGACTTGAAAGTAACTTTGTGTGCCATGACCATTTCCCCTTTGCCACTGAAGAGACCTACAGAGCGTTGTTCACGTTGGATTTGAGAGCACACCTCATCTAAGCTTGGTAACTTCTCAGCTCTAAGGATGTGCTTGATGAGATCATTGTAAGCCGGGTTCAATGTGAGAAGCAGACCAAAAACCCTATCTTGTTCACCCTTTTCCTTGAGAGCACTTGGATCCACCGAGAAAGGTCTTAGCATCTCGAGTTCAGCCCACAGTGATCTAAATTTTCCAAAGTGTTTTGTGAAGTCAAGATCTTCTTGGCTGAGATTGTTGATAGCTTTCTTG
This sequence comes from Cardamine occulta, assembly GCA_028015245.1. Classification (NCBI taxonomy): domain Eukaryota; kingdom Viridiplantae; phylum Streptophyta; class Magnoliopsida; order Brassicales; family Brassicaceae; genus Cardamine; species Cardamine occulta. The sequence goes on along the minus strand of CM051375.1, from coordinate 17,724,819 downwards.
ACTTCAAACACTTTGGTAAGATTGGAGACATTTCCATAGACATTCTTTAGTGTGTCCCATAGCTCCTTTGCCGTCTCACAATAAGAATAAGCTTCAAGTATTGCAGCTTCAAGTGAGTTTTGAAGTAGTCCAAGAACCCCCTGATCTTCTTGAAACCATTTGCCATCTTCAGAACTTGGATCTCCACTGATCTCTTTTCCATCTTCATCTGTGATTACTTTCTTATCTTGGGTTTCAATGTGATTCCAAAGACCACGACCACACAGATTTGTCTTGGTGGTTCTAACCCAGATCAAGTAGTTCACACCTTTGAGAGTAACTGGTATAGGAACAGATTTTGAAGAATCCATGCTTCAGAGTTTCTTACAGCCAATGCACCCACAAATTTCCAGATTGATCCTAACTTTGCTAATAAATCAAAAATTCTGTTGGTGTCACTGTTGCTACAGTACCTCCGAAATCTGTAAAAACCAGAAGAGATCTGCAGATCTGTAGAGGGCAGCAATGGAGATTAAAAGAACAGAGATGGGACAGAGATCTGCTTAGATCAACAAGTGTTAACAAGGAGAACAAACAATTTTAGGGTTTGAGAACTTGAGAACAAAAATGGCTGAGCAAGAAGAGAATAGTAACTGAGGAGAAATCAAGAGAATAGCTAGAACTGATTGAAAACAAATGGAGAATCAGTAACCTGCTCTGATACCATGAGAATTTAAAGAGATTAGATGGCGAAATAAGGACAGAGATTAGATGAATTTGAGAGAATGAAATGCACAGCCATTTTCTTCTTATAAGCCTAAAGAGGCGTCCATATTGTGTTTTATAACAAGAGAATAGGGTTTCCTCCTTTTATAGAGGAAGGAGGAAGCCCTAGATAAAAAAAAAACTGCAGCAAAAGTGAAACCGCAGCATACAGCATGGGATGAATAGTAATCTCGTGTCTCGGGATGAATAGTACCCGACCTTCTACACGGAATGCCTTTTCTCAATAGATTCACGGGATGAATAGTAATCTCGGGTCTCGGGATTAATAGTACCCAGGATGAATAGTACCCGTCCATCTTCACGGAATGCCTTTTCTCAATAAGCTGTTAGGTCCAAATATAGCATAAGCATTGAGATCGGTGGGAGCTCTTTTTACCGAGACCAAATTATTGCTAAATGTAGGCATGTAAAAAGCACTAGATTCATTTCCAAAGAAGTTTAAATTTCCTACGCCTTTAATTGGCACTTTAACTCCATTAGCAACTTCAACATGACCAGATGTGTTTTGAATATTATTTAGTAGATCAGAATCTTTAATCATATGGTGAGACGCTCCTGAATCTACTAAAAGAGTTTTTGAATAGTTAGAGGCTAGAAAGGTGATACCAGACTCCTTGCAAATTTGCATGGTCTTGATCATTGCCTCTAAGTCTGCTCTGCTCATGGTGATCATGCCATTGTTTTCTGAAGTAGAGGCTTGATTAGAATGGCCGTTTGGAGCACTTGGGTTCATACCGAGTGCTGTAGTTGGTTGAGTGGCTGGAGCATAATTTGAAGCGTTTGCTTCATTTGCTTGTTGCCTTGCTCTGAAGTTGGCTCTGAGATGAGGATGAAGGATAAAGCACTCCTCCTTGGTGTGTCCTCTCCCTTGGTTGAATTTGCCAATGTTCTTGCAATGTTCACATTGCTTTGTTGTTCCTTTCTTATTGGAACTGAATGGAGGTTTGTAAAACCCTTTGTTTGCCGTTGGCAACTCTCCTTTGCTGAAGAGATCTAAGGAGCCTTGCTCCTTTTGGATTTGAGAGCAGACATTCTCAAGGCTTGGTAGCTTCTCCTCCCTTAAAATGTACTTTATAAGGTCATTAAATTTCGGATGGAGAGATTGGAGAAGTCCAAATACTCGATCTTGCTCTTTTGTTTCCTCTATAATTTTGAGGTCTTTTGTGCTTGGCCTCAGCATATCCAATTCAGCAAGTAATGATCTATATTTACCAAAGTATTTGGTAAATTCTTGATCTTCTTGAGTGAGATTGCTGAGATCTTTCTTCACTTCGAATACTCTTGAAAGATTGGTGATGTCTCCATACACCTTCTTTAGAATTTCCCAAAGTTCTTGAGCTGTCTCACAATATGAGTAAGATTCAAATATTGAATCACTCAAGGAGCTGTGGATTATGCTGAGCACCATTTGATCTTTTTGCAGCCATTTTTTCCAGGCTTATTCATCTCCTTCTTGAAGCTCTTTTCCTTTTGCTGGTTCAACTTGATTCCACAAGCCGCGTCCGTACAAGTTGGATTTTGTCGATCGTGACCATAGGAGATAGTTCTCTCCTCTTAGGGTGACTCTAATTGCGGTTGGTTTTGTCTCCTCCATGATAAAAAAATATGACTAACCGTTTGATACTACACTGTCACAACTTCACTAACTCGTCTAGGATGAATTAATTTCAATCTCAGAGTTAGGAAAATGTTCTTTGAGAAATCTCCAGAAATAAAGCACTCTAACTTCACACAGCTCGTCTAGGATGAATATATATCAATCTCAGAGCTTTTGGAGGAAGTTAAAAGGATGTATTTCCAGGAAAACCAAAGAAAGTTTTGGAGAAGACAGTGAACAGTACCAAAAACGGGCAGAAATTTGAATTTTCGAAAAAGTTCTTTCGATTTGGAGCTCTGTAGAGCTTGTGAATGCTGCGGAAGCTTTGAATATGAAGTAGGAGATGACGTAAATGCAAAGGAGACAAAGAGGAGGGCTGAATCTTGAAGAACCAGTTTCTGAAATATTCTGGGCTGTAACAATGTCAATATTGAAAAAAAGAGAAACAGATGAAGAGAATGAGGAAATCAAAAACTTGATCTTGTTTATGGATCAAAGCTCTGATACCATGTTAGAATTCAGAGTTTAAGTTTGTTAGAAACAAGAATAAGAGTAGCTGAATGAATAATAATAAGATTGAGAATAGAAAGATTTTATTATCTTTTATGAGATTTTATTATCTCAGTAGTTGTAAAGTGTTACAATAGATTACATATTTATAGAACTCTTAAACGCAAAAATAACTAGGTGTATCTTGTAGTTCAGAGTCTAATCTATCCGTTGGGAATAGTAAAATAGCCGTTGGAGTTCAAAATAGAGCTGTTGGAGACGAAAACAATTTGGGCGTCATTTCTGGGCTTCTCTTCTTGGGCCTCTCTTCTTTTATTCCTTGTTGGGTATTTGTTACTTGATTAATACAAACCTTTGTCTAGTGCTTCTCCGAAGAGGAGGTGGTGGTGGAGGAGGAGGAGTTTCTGCTTCATGTCTAACCTCATCATGGTGATCCTCCTGAACCACATCTTCAGTCATACCATTCTCATCTTGATCTTGGTCTTGTTCCATGTCAAGTGGGTTTGGTTCCGGCTGAGTGTGCTCAGTGGTATCAGTTTCTTCCATGGGGTTTGGAGCAGTATGTGTATTCCCAAGGTCAGTATTGGGTTGATCTTCTGTAGTCTCCACTCCTTGTTGGTTGGTTTCAACATTATCAGATTGTTCTTCTCTCCGAGGAGGAGGATTCCCAAGATGACTAAGGAGATGTTGGAGACTAGCGGCTCTATCTGATGGTGATCTTGCCAAATCTTTCAAACTCCCCCAATCCTTCTTATCGTAATACCCTTGGTGCTCAATGAACTTGACATCTCTTGAAACAATTGTTTTGTTCTTTGAGAAGTCATAGCACCTGTAGCCCTTTTGAGTAGTAGAGTAGCCTAGGAACATGCATTTTGTGCTCTTAGCTTCAAGCTTGTCCCTCAGTTCACCTGCTCTCAGTATAAAACAAATGCAACCAAACACTCGTAAGTGATCAATGGAAGGTTTGGTTCGGTTCAATACCTCAAATGGCGCTAAATCAGTTAGGATCCTTGTTGGTATCCTATTTATCAGGTAACAAGCCGCCATGACAGCATCACTCCAGAATCTCCTTGGGACATTGGTGTTAAACATCATGGATCTTGCAACTTCCATAAGATGTCTATTCTTCCTCTCAGCTACACCATTTTGTTGAGGTGTATATGGGCAGCTAGTTTGGTGTATGATCCCATGTCTTGCTAAGTGATCTTTGAACTTGTGACTAGTGTATTCCCCACCATTATCAGACCTGAATACCTTGATCTTGGCATTAAACTGGTTAGTAACATATGATTGAAAATTAACAAATGCATCATATACTCTATCCTTAGATGCAAGCAGTGTGACCCATGTATATTTTGATTTCTCATCAATAAATGTAACATAGTATTTATTATTGTCTCTAGATAAACATGGGGCAGTCCACACATCTGAATGCACAAGATCAAAACATTTTTCATAGATAGTTGAAGACTTAGGAAAAACAGTTTTACAATGCTTTCCTAGAATACATGCTTCACAGTTCAGATGATTAAAGACAACATGGGGTAACATAATCTCTAAAGCCCTAGCATGAAGGTGACCAAGTCTATCATGCCACAGTTTATTTGGGCTAACAGCATAACAAGATTGACAAGAAAGAGAAGTAGATTGTGTTGTTGGAGAATCCTCAAAAACATATAAGTCACCGTTAGTGTTCCCTTCTCCCAAAACTTTTCCACTTTCAATATCCTGAAAATGAAAGCTATTAGGACCAAATATAGCATAGCAATTAAGATCATTTAATGCTCTTTTTACTGAGACAAGATTAGAGGTGAACTCAGGCATAAAGAATGCTTTAGAGTTCTTATCACAAAGTTTTAAATCACCTACTCCTCTTATGGGAATCCTATCACCATTTGCAATTATCACATTTCCATTAATAGGTTTAACATTATTAATGAGGTTAGGGTTACTAATCATATGATGAGAAGCCCCAGAATCAATAATCAATGTTTTATTTTGTGATTTAGGTAAAGAAGCAAAGTGAGTGATACCGGATTCTTTATTGGTAAGGGCAGCAATGGACTTGATAAGAGCTTCAAGGTCCGACTTCCTAACAACATCATTGGAGTAGGCAACCATCGCCAGTTCATCTCTTTGTCTAGATGGTCCAACCTGAGCTTGCTCAGTTGAGGCTTCTTGAGAGTAGTTCACTTGAACCTTGAACTTTGCTGGCTTAAGATGTGGATGTAGTATCCAACATTTGTCCTTGATATGGCCTCTCTTCTTGCAGTGATCACACACAAGAATCTTCCTATCTTCAGACTTGAAAGTAACTTTGTGTGCCATGACCATTTCCCCTTTGCCACTAAAGAGACCTACTGAGCCTTGTTCACGTTGGATTTGAGAGCACACCTCATCTAATCTTGGTAACTTCTCAGCTCTAAGGATGTGCTTGATGAGATCATTGTAAGTCGGGTTCAATGTGAGAAGCAGACCAAAGACCCTATCTTGTTCACCCCTTTCCTTGAGAGTACTTGGATCCACCGAGAAAGGTCTTAGCATCTCGAGTTCATCCCATAGTGATCTGAATTTTCCAAAGTGTTTTGTGAAGTCAAGATCTTCTTGGCTGAGATTGTTGATAGCTTTCTTGACTTCAAACACTCGGGAAAGATTGGAGACATTTTCATAGACATTCTTTAGTGTGTCCCACAGCTCTTTTGCTGTCTCACAATAAGAATAAGCTTCAAGTATTGCGGCTTCAAGTGAGTTTTGAAGTAGTCCAAGAACCCCCTGATCTTCTTGAAACCATTTCCCATCTTCCAAACTTGGATCTCCACTTATCTCTTTTCCATCTTCATCTGTGATTATCTTCTTATCTTGGGTTTCAATGTGATTCCAAAGACCATGACCACACAGATTTATCTTGGTGGTTCTTGCCCAGAGTAAGTAGTTCAACACCTTTGAGAGTAACTGGTATAGGGACAGATTTTGAAGAATCCATGCTTCAGGGTTTCTTACAGCCAACACACCCACAAATTTCCAGATTGATCCTAACTTCCCAAGCAACCAACAAGACTTGGAGTGTTTCTTACAGCCAACACACCCACAAATTTTCAGATTGATCCTAACTTCTCAAGCAACCAACCAGACTTTGCTAAGAAATCACAATTTATGTTGGTGTCACTGTTGCTACAGTACCTCCGAAAATCTTTGAATACCAGAAGAGAGCTGAAGATCTATAGGGCTAGCAATGGAGTTAAATCTGCAGAGACAAGAGAGAGACCTGCTGCGATCTTCAAGCATAGACAAGAGAAACAAACACAAGGAGAGATTGACACTTCAACCTTTCTATTAACTCTTATTTCTATTTAGAAGGGTCATAACTACGTTTTTGGGACTATCGTCTTTAAAATTGGCAAATCTTTGTCAATGAAAGCATTAATTCTTCATATTCTCAACAATACGTGTTAATTCGGCCTCAATATGTGTCTTCTTGCTAAAACTCTGAAATTCACCATTAGAAACTCCTATGAGATTCCAAGAACTAACATAACTCTGGGATAAGCTATATTGCTTGTTTCTTACTTTGACTTGCATCACCACCTTGGTAGTATTAATCATGCAACAAATACCCAACAAGGAATAAAAGAAGAGAGGCCCAAGAAGAGAAGGCCAGAACTAATGCCCAAATTGTTTTCGTCTCCAACAGCTCTATTTTGAACTCCAACGGCTCTATTACTATTCCCAACGGATAGATTAGACTCTGCACTACAAGATACACCTAGTTATTTTTGCGTTTAAGAGTTCTATAAATATGTAATCCATTGTAACACTTTACAACTACTAAGATAATAAAATCTCATAAGAGATAATAAAATCTATCTATTCTCAATCTTATTATTATTCATTCAGCTACTCTCATTCTTGTTTCTAGCAAACTTAAACTCTGAATTCTAACATGGTATCAGAGCATTGATCCATAAACAAGATCAAGTTTTTGATTTCCTCATTCTCTTCATCTGTTTCTTTTTTTTTTTTTCAAAATTGACATTGTCACAGCCCAGAAAATTTCAGAAACTGGTTCTTCAAGATTCAGCCCTCCTCTTTGTCTCCTTTGCATTTACATCATCTCCTCCTTCATATTCAAAGCTTCCGCAGCATTCACAAGCTCTACAGAGCTCCAAATCGAAAGAATTTTTTCAAAAATTCAAATTTCTGTCCGTTTTTGGTACTGTTCACTGTCTTCTCCGAAAATTTCTTTGGTTTTCCTGGAAATACATCCTTTTAACTTCCTCCAAAAGCTCTGAGATTGATATATATTCATCCTAGACGAGCTGTGTGAAGTTAGAGTGGTTTATTTCTGGAGATTTCTCAAAGAACATTTTCCCAACTCTGAGATTGAAATTAATTCATCCTAGACGAGTTAGTGAAGTTGAGGCAGTGTAGTATCAAACGGTTAGTCATATTTTTTTTATCATGGAGGAGACAAAACCAACCGCAATTAGAGTCACCCTAAGAGGAGAGAACTATCTCCTATGGTCACGATCGACAAAATCCAACTTGTACGGATGCGCCTTGTGGAATCAGGTTGAACCAGCAAAAGGAAAAGAGCTTCAAGAAGGAGATGAAGAAGCTAGGGAAAAGTGGCTGCAAAAAGATCAAATGGTGCTCAGCATAATCCACAGCTCCTTGAGTGATTCAATATTTGAATCTTACTCATATTGCGAGACAGCTCAAGAACTTTGGGAAACTCTAAAGAAGGTGTATGGAGACATCACCAATCTTTCAAGAGTATTCGAAGTGAAGAAAGATCTCAGCAACCTCACTCAAGAAGATAAAGATTTTACCAAACACTTTGGTAAATATAGATCATTACTTGCTGAACTGGATATGCTGAGGCCAAGCACAAAAGACCTCAAAATTATAGAGGAAAGAAAAGAGCTAGATCGAGTATTTGGACTTCTCCAATCTCTCCATCCGAAATTTAATGACCTTATAAAGTACATTTAAAGGGAGGAGAAGCTACCAAGCCTTGAGAATGTCTGCTCTCAAATCCAAAAGGAGCAAGGCTCCTTAGATCTCTTCAACAAAAGAGAGTTGCCAACGGCAAACAAAGGGTTTTACAAACCTCCATTCAGTTCCAACAAGAAAGGAACAACAAAGCAATGTGAACATTGCAAGAACATTGGCAAATTCAACCAAGGGAGAGAACACACCAAGGAGGAGTGCTTTATCCTTCATCCTCATCTCAGAGCCAACTTCAGAGCAAGGCAACAAGCAAATGAAGCAAACGCTTCAAATTATGCTCCAGCCACTCAACCAACTACAGCACTCGGTATGAACCCAAGTGCTCCAAACGGTCATTCTAATCAAGCCTCTACTTCAGAGAACAATGGCATGATCACCATGAGCAGAGCAGACTTAGAGGCAATGACCAAGACCATGCAAATTTGCAAGGAGTCTGGTATCACCTTTCTAGCTTCTAACTAGATTGAGGAGCTTCTCACCATATGATTAAAGATTCTGATCTACTAAATAATATTCAAAACACCTCTAGTCATGTTGAAGTTGCTAATGGAGTTAGAGTGCCAATTAAAGGCGTAGGAAATTTAAACCTCTTTGGAAATGAATCTAGTGCTTTTTACATGCCTACATTTAGCAATAATTTGGTCTCGGTAAAAAGAGCTACCACCGATCTCAATGCTTATGCTATATTTGGACCTAACAGCTTTCATTTTCAAGATATTAAAACTGGTGAAGTTTTAGGCAAGGGGAACACTAAGGGAGAGTTGTATACTCTAGAAGATCTCAAGAACCATTCTAGATGTTCCAACTCTGCTAGTTTGCCGTTTATTAATTCCTGTCATGTAGCTAGTAGTTCAAATAATTTATGGCATGCTAGATTAGGCCATCCTCATTCTAGAGCTTTAAAATTAATTATGCCCAATGTAGTATTTGATAATTCTAAGTGTGAGTCTTGTATTATGGGAAAACATTGCAGAAGTGTTTTCCAAAACTCCTTATCAATATATGAGAATTGTTTTGATTTAGTTCACTCTGATGTTTGGACGTCACCTTGCCTATCTAGAGATAACCTAAAATACTTTGTGACATTCATAGATGAAAAATCAAAATATACATGGGTCACATTGTTACCATCTAAAGATAGAGTATTTGAGGTATTTGTCAACTTTCAAACATATGTGACTAATCATTTCAATGCTAAAATTAAGGTGCTAAGATCGGATAATGGAGGGAAATACACAAGCCACACTTTCAAGGCTCATTTGGCAAATCATGGCATCCTTCACCAAACGAGCTGTCCTTATACTCCACAACAAAATGGAGTGGCCGAAAGGAAGAATAGGCATCTGATGGAAGTAGCAAGATCAATGATGTTCCACAAAAACATGCCAAGGAGATTTTGGGGAGATGCTGTCATGACCGCATGCTACCTCATAAATAGAATTCCAACAAAAGTCTTAGATGACTTATCACCATTTGAGGTATTAAACAAAACCAAACCAAATATTAATCACTTACGTGTGTTTGGTAGTGTTTGTTTTGTCTTAGTGCCAAGGGATCAAAGGAATAAGTTAGATGCTAAAAGCACTAGAAGCGTGTTCATTGGATACTCCACTACTCAAAAAGGGTACAGATGCTATGATCCAAGCACCAAACGCATCATGACGTCTAGAGATGTAAAATTCCTAGAAGATCAAAGTTATTTTGAGAAATCGGGCTGGGAAAGTGTGAAAGACTTGGCTGACTCTACAACAGATCGAGCAGCCTCTCTTCAAAACATTTTAAGTCACATGGGTCTTCCTCAAATGAATGAAGATCAAACAGCCCCTGCAAACGATCAAGAAGATCAGATCAAGAAGAAGGAGTAAATGTTCAAAATGAGCAAGAGAATGACGAAGGAGTAAATGAACAAGGGGGAGTTAATCAAGAAACTCCACCAGAAGCTGATATTGAGGAAAATGAATATCATGAGGAAGAAGAGGCACCAGCACCAACCTTGCGAAGAAGCACACGCCAAAGATTTGGTCCAGACCATAGGAAACAAACTAGGGTCTATTATAACCATCAAGTTGTGGCTCACCCTATCCAAGCTCAGTGTTCTCTTGCCCTCTTGCCATCAGATCATCAAGCATTCCTTGGAAAGATAGAGCAGCATTACATTCCAAAGACTTATGAAGAAGCAAAAGAAATCAAGGTCTGGATGGATGCTATAGATGCTGAGATAGAAGCAATGGTTAGAAATCACACTTGGGATGTAAGTGATCTACCTTCGGGAAAAAGAGCTGTGACATCTAAATGGGTATTCACCATCAAGTATCACAGCAATGGAGAAATCGAAAGGTATAAAGCTCGAATGGTTGCAAGGGGATTCACTCAAACTTATGGAGAAGACTATACGGACACCTTTGCACCAGTGGCTACGCTCCATACAGTTCGAGTGATTTTATCATTGGCAACCAATCTATCTTGGGAATTATGGCAAATGGATGTCAAAAACGCATTCCTCCAAGGAGAGCTTGAAGAAGAAGTGTACATGAAGCCTCCACCAGGTCTTGAAAGTTCAATTCCTCATGGCAAAGTTTTCAAACTTAGAAAAGCCATTTATGGCTTGAAGCAATCCCCAAGAACCTGGTACCACAAGCTAAGCTTTACACTAACAGCCAAAGGATTTAAAAGATCAGAGGCTGATCACACCTTGTTTACTTCTCAAAGTGCTCAAGGAATCATTGTAGTCTTAGTATATGTAGATGACTTGATCATTTCCGGCAATGATCAAGCAGGTATTCAAGAAACCAAACTTTTCCTTAAATCTGTATTTGATATAAAAGATCTAGGTGAACTTAAATATTTTCTAGGTATAGAGATATGCCGCTCTCCGGAAGGCTTGTTTCTATCCCAAAGAAAATATTCACTCGATTTGCTTACAGAGACAGGAAAATTAGGTTCTAAACCGGCCAAGACACCTTTGGAAGATGGCTACAAGGTCAGGAGAAAGGGGGAGAAAGGACAAGATCCACTTGACAAACCATTTGAAGATCCAGCTCAATACCGGCGGCTTGTAGGTAAGTTAATTTACTTAACCATAACAAGGCCTGACCTATGCTTTGCTGTGAATCAGGTGAGCCAACACATAAAAGAGCCCTTGGTGCACCACTGGAATATGGTGGAAAGAATTCTGAGATACATCAAAGGATCACCAAGGCAAGGTGTTTGGATGGGAAAGAATAATAGTACTGAAGTTGTGGGCTATTGTGATGCGGATTATGCTGGAGATACGATGGATAGAAAATCCACAACTGGCTATTGCACATTTATTGGAGGGAACTTAGTAACCTGGAAATCTAAGAAGCAAAAGGTCGTCTCATGCTCAAGCGCTGAAAGTGAGTATAGAGCAATGAAGAAGCTCATAAATGAGCTAGTATGGCTAAAGGCGCTTCTAAAGGATCTGGGAATTGAGAGCACAAGTCCCATTACCATGCATTGTGACAATCAAGCAGCAATTCACATTGCTACAAACTCAGTCTTCCATGAACGAACCAAGCACATAGAAGTGGATTGTCACAAAGTTAGAGAGAAGATCATTGAAGGAGTAATCCTCCCATGCTACACAAGAAGCGAAGATCAGCTTGCTGACATATTCACCAAATCTACAAGTCTCAAGATTTGCAACCACATTCAGAGCAAGTTTGGACTAATAGATCTCACTCATCCTTGATCATGCCTCTCCATTTCCAGAGACACTACACTCTTTTCCTCACAAGGAGTTTTTCCCACTGGGTTTGTACTTGTGAGGTTTTTAATGAGGTAGTTGTGAGGATTTGTTTCTAAAAAATCAAACTTAGTCTCCACACTCATTCCGGCTAAGTTTGAGGGGGAGTATTAATCAAGCAACAAATACCCAACAAGGAATAAAAGAAGAGAGGCCCAAGAAGAGAAGGCCAGAACTGACGCCCAAATTGTTTTCGTCTCCAACAGCTCTATTTTGAACTCCAACGGCTCTATTACTATTCCCAACGGATAGATTAGACTCTGAACTACAAGATACACCTAGTTATTTTTGCGTTTAAGAGTTCTATAAATATGTAATCCATTGTAACACTTTACAACTACTGAGATAATAAAATCTCATAAGAGATAATAAAATCTCTCTATTCTCAATCTTATTATTATTCATTCAGCTACTCTCATTCTTGTTTCTAGCAAACTTAAACTCTGAATTCTAATAGTGGTTAGGTGTCAAAGTAGTTAAAGAAGTCTACTAAGGTGCAGACGAAGGTCAAAGTAAGAAACAAGCATTATAACTTATCCCACAGTTCTATTAGGTCTTTGAATGTCATAGGAGTTTCTAATGGTGAATTTTGGGAGCTGTAGCAACAAGAAATATATGTAGGCTAAAACAACTCATATTGATGAGAATATAAAGAATCAATGCTTTCATGGACAAAGATTTAACCATTTTCAAGATAAGAGTCCCAAAGACGGCGTTATGACCCTTCAAAATAGAAATTGAGAGTGAATATAAAGGTTAAAGTGTCTATGTAGTTGAAGTATGCTACCAAGGTGGAGACGCAAGACAAATTTGCGAGTTGTAGCAAAGAGACACCTATGGAGGCTAACAAAACACCAATTTATGTCAATTTGAAGAATCAATGCTTTCACTAGCAAAGATTAGACCATTTTCAAGATAATTGTTCCAAAAACGTAGTTATGACCCTTCAAGATAGATATGAGAGTGAATAAAAGTGTTTAGGTGTCAAAGTAGTTAAAGCATGCTACCAAGGTGGAGACGCAAGTCAAAGTAAGAAACAAGCATTATAGTTTATCCTAGAGTTATGTTAGTTCTTGGAATCTCATAGGAGTTTCTAATGGTGAATTTCAGAGTTATAGCAACAAGACACATATGGAGGCCAAATTAACACCTATTGATGAGAATATAAAGACTCAATGCTTTCATTGACAAAGATTTAAGGGTTATAGCAAGAAGATTGTCCCAAAAACGTAGTTATAACCCTTCTAAATAGAAATAAGAGTGAATAGAAAGGTTGAGGTGTCAAAGTTGTTAAATAATGCTACTAAGGTGGAGACGCAAGACAAAGTAAGAAACAAGAATTAAAGCTTATCCCACAGTTCTATTAGGTCTTTGAATGTCATAGGAGTTTCTAATGGTGAATTTTGGGAGCTGTAGCAACAAAAAATATATGTAGGCTCAAACAACTCATATTGATGAGAATATAAAGAATCAATGCTTTCATGGACAAAGATTTAACCATTTTCAAGATAAGAGTCCCAAAGACGGCGTTATGACCCTTCAAAATAGAAATTAAGAGTGAATATAAAGGTTAAAGTGTCTATGTAGTTGAAGAATGCTACCAAGGTGGAGACGCAAGACAAAGTAAGAAACATGCCCCACAGTTCTGTTAGGTGTTTGAATCTCTTAGGAGTGTCTAATGGTAAATTTGCGAGTTGTAGCAAAGAGACACCTATGGAGGCTGACACAACACCTATTAATGTGAATTTCAAGAATCAATGCTTTCACTAACAAAGATTTGACCATTTTCAAGATAATTATTCCAAAAACGTAGTTATGACCCTTCAAGATAGAAACGAGAGTGAATAGAAGTGTTTAGGTGTCAAAGTAGTTGATGCCTGCTACCATGGTGGAAACTCATGTCAAAGTAAGAAACCAGCATTATAGTTTATCCTAGAGTTATGTTAGTTCTTGGAATCTCATAGGAGTTTCTAAAGGTGAATTTCAGAGTTATAGCAACAAGACACATATGGAGGCCAAATTAACACCTATTGATGAGAATATGAAGAATCAATGCTTTCATTGACAAAGATTTAACCATTTGCAAGAAGATTGTCCCAAAAACGTAGTTATGACCCTTCTAAACAGAAATGAGAGTGAATAGAAAGGTTGAAGTGTCAAAGTTGTTAAAGAATGCTACTAAGGTGGAGACGCAAGACAAAGTAAGAAACAAGCATTATAGCTTATCCCACAGTTCTATTAGCTCTTTGAATGTCATAGGAGTTTCTAATGGTGAATTTTGGGAGCTGTAGCAACAAGAAATATATGTAGGCTAAAACAACTCATATTGATGAGAATATAAAGAATCAATGCTTTTATGGAGGCCAAATTAACACCTATTGATGAGAATATGAAAAGTCAATGCTTTCATTGACAAAGATTTAACCATTTTCAAGAAGATTGTCCCAAAAACGTAGTTATGACCCTACTAAATAGATATTATAGTGAATAGAAGTGTTTAGGTGTCAAAGTAGTTAAAGCATGCTACTAAGTTGGAGACGCAAGACAAAGTAAGAAACAAGCATTATAACTTATCCCACAGTTCTGTTAGGTCTTTGAATGTTATAGGAGTTTCTAATGGTGAATTTGAGAGTTCTAGCAACAAGAAACATGTGGAGGCTAAAACAATACAAATTGATGAGAATATGAACAATCAATGCTTCCATGGACAAAGATTTATCCATTTTCAAGATAATAGTCCCAAACACGGCGTTATGACCCTTCAAAATAGAAATTAAGAGTGAATATAAAGGTTAAAGTGTCAATGTAGTTGAATTATGCCACCAAGGTAGAGACGCAAGACAAAGTAAGAAACAAGCATTATAGCTTAGCCCACAATTCTGTTATGTGTTTGAATCCGTTAGGAGTTTCTAATGGTAAATTTGCGAGTTGTAGCAAAGAGACACCTATGGAGGCTGACAAAACACCAATTTATGTGAATTTGAAGAATCAATGCTTTCACTAACAAATATTAGACCATTTTCAAGATAATTGTTCCAAAAACGTAGTTATGACCCTTCACGATAGAAATGAGAGTGAATAGAAGTGTTTAGGTGTCAAAGTAGTTAAAGCATGCTACCAATGTGGAGACGCAACTCAAAGTAAGAAACAAGCATTATAGTTTATCCTAGAGTTATGTTAGTTCTTGGAATCTCATAGGAGTTTCTAATGGTGAATTTCAGAGTTATAGCAAGAAGACACATATGGAGGCCAAATTAACACCTATTGATGAGAATATGAAGAATCAATGCTTTCATTGACAAAGATTTAACCTTTTTCAAGAAGATTGTCCGAAAAACGTAGTTATTATAGATTTTAAGAGAATTATGTGGATTAAATAGAGAATTAGAGAAGAGATTCAATAAGAAAACAAGAAGATAGGAGGCAGCTCTCTCTCAGCCATAAGAGGCACAAATATTAGGTTAAGTTACAAGAAAAGGGGGTTTCCTCCTTTTATAGTAGAAGGAGGAAGCCCTAAATGAAAAAGACCCACGGGATGAATAGTAATCACGGGTCTCGGGATGAATAGTACCCGGGATGAATAGTACCCAGCCTTATGCACGGAATGCCTTTTCTCAATACTCCCCCTCAAGCTTAGCCGTCGGTGAACAAAGACTAAGCTTGGACCTACATAGGCGTTACCTCAGTAAAAACCTCATCATAGAAAAAACCACTTAGGAAAAAATCTATGATGAGGAAAAGAGCATAACATCTATGAGTAGGGGATATGATCAAGGATGGGTTGGATCCATAAGCCCTAGTTTGTTGTAGATGTGTTTGCAAACCTTTAGACTCGTAGCTTTGGTGAAGATGTCTGCTAGTTGATCTTCACTTCTTGTAAAGCATGATAGTGTTACTCCTTCTTTGATCTTCTCTCGGCCTTTGTGGCAGTCAACTTCTATGTGCTTGGTCCTCTCGTGAAACACAGAGTTGCTGGCAATGTGTATAGCAGCTTGATTATCACAATGCATGGTGATGGGTCTTGTGGTTTCAATGCCTAGATCTGTGAGTAGTGCCTTAAGCCAAATGAGTTCTTCCGTGAGCTTCCTCATTGCTCTGTACTCGGATTCAGCACTTGAACATGACACTACCTTCTGCTTCTTAGACTTCCATGTCACCAAATTCCCTCCAATGAATGTGCAATATCCAGTGCTTGACTTTCTATCATTCGTGTCACCAGCGTAGTCTGCATCACAATAACCAACAATCTCGGCATTCTCATTCTTTCCCATCCATATGCCTTGTCCCCGACTCCCTTTTAGATATCTGAGTATCCTCTCCACCATGTTCCAATGGTAGACTGTGGGTTTTTGCATGTATTGACTCACCTGATTCACAGCAAAACATAAGTCAGGTCTTGTTAAAGTCAGATAGATAAGTTTACCCACTAGTCTTCGGTATTGGAGAGGATCTGCATATGGTTTCTCTAATGGATCTTCTTCTTCGAGCTCCTTTCCCTTTTTCTCCCCCTTTCGCTTGACCTTGTAGCCATCTGCAAGAGGAGTTTTGGCTGGCTTTGCTCCTATTTTACCTGTCTCATTCAACAAGTCAAGAGTATATTTCCTTTGTGATAGAAATAAGCCCTCCGAAGAGCGACATACTTCAATCCCTAGGAAATATTTTAGTTCTCCAAGATCTTTGATATCAAATACAGTTTTAAGATAGGTTTTAGTTTCGAGAATACCTTCCTTATCATTGCTGGAAATGATAAGGTCATCCACGTAGACCAATACTACAACGATTCCTCGTGGATTTTGGACTGTGAACAATGTGTGATCAGCTTCAGATCTCTTGAACCCTTTCTCTTCGAGAGTACAGCTCAGTTTGTGGTACCAAGCTCTTGGAGATTGCTTTAGTCCATAGATGGCATTTCTAAGCTGCAGAACTTTTCCCAGAGCAATAGAGTCTTCAAGGCCTGGTGGTGGAGTCATGTACACTTCTTCTTTAAGTTCTCCTTGCAAGAACGCATTCTTCACATCCATTTGCCATAACTCCCAATCCAGATTTGTTGCCAATGAGAGAACAACTCTAACTGTATGCAGCTTGGCGACTGGAGCAAACGTTTCTGTGTAGTCATATCCATAAGTCTGTGTGAATCCTCTTGCAACAAGTCTGGCTTCGTACCTCTCAACATCTCCATTGCTCAGATATTTGATAGTGAAAAGCCACCTTGAACTAACAGCCTTTTTCCCAAAGGTAGGTCGGCTTCATCCCATGTATGATTCCTTTTCATAGCCCCAACCTCATCATCCACTGCTCCGAGCCATTCATTACTCCCTTTGGCTTCTTCATAACTCTATGGAATCCATTGAGCATCAATTTTTCCAAGGAAAGCTTGATAAGCAGTTGGTAACAGGTCAAGCGAACACACAGCTTGTATAGGATGCACTACAGCTTGGTTGTTGAAATAGACTCTAGTGACCTTCCAATGTTCGGGTCCAAACCTCTGTCTAGTGCTTCTCCGAAGAGGAGGTGGTGGTGGAGGAGGAGTTTCTGCTTCATGTCTAACCTCATCATGGTGATCCTCTTGAACCACATCTTCAGTCATACCATCCTCATCTTGATCTTGGTCTTGTTCCATGTCAAGTGGGTTTGGTTCCGGCTGAGTGTGCTCAGTGGTATCAGTTTCTTCCATGGGGTTTGGAGCAGTATGTGTATTCCCAAGGTCAGTATTGGGTTGATCTTCTGTAGTCTCCACTCCTTGTTGGTTGGTTTCAACATTATCATATTGTTCTTCTCTCCGAGGAGGAGGATTTCCAAGATGACTAAGGAGATGTTGGAGACTAGCGGCTCTATCTGATGGTGATCTTGCCAAATCTTTCAAACTCCCCCAATCCTTCTTATCGTAATACCCTTGGTGCTCAATGAACTTGACATCTCTTGAAACAATTGTTCTGTTCTTTGAGAAGTCATAGCAATTATAGCCCTTTTGAGTAGTAGAGTAGCTTAGGAACATGCATTTTGTGCTCTTAGCTTCAATCTTGTCCCTCAGTTCACCTGGTCTCAGTACAAAACAAATGCAACCAAACACTCGTAAGTGATCAATAGAAGGTTTGGCTCGGTTCAATACCTCAAATGGCGCTAAATCAGTTAGGATCCTTGTTGGTATCCTATTTATCATGTAACAAGCCGCCATGACAGCATCACTCCATAATCTCCTTGGGACATTGGTGTTAAACATCATGGATCTTGCAACTTCCATAAGATGTCTATTCTTCCTCTCAGCTACACCATTTTTTTGAGGTGTATATGGGCAGCTAGTTTGGTGTATGATCCCATGTCTTGCTAAGTGATCTTTGAACTTGTGACTAGTGTATTCCCCACCATTATCAGACCTGAATACCTTGATCTTGGCATTAAATTGGTTAGTAACATATGATTGAAAATTAACAAATGCATCATATACTCTATCCTTAGATGCAAGCAGTGTGACCCATGTATATTTCGATTTCTCATCAATAAATGTAACATAGTATTTATTATTGTCTCTAGATAAACATGGGGCAGTCCAAACATCTGAATGCACAAGATCAAAACATTTTTCATAGATAGTTGAAGACTTAGGAAAAACAGTTTTACAATGCTTTCCTAGAATACATGCTTCACAGTTCAAATGATTAAAGACAACATGGGGTAACATAATCTCTAAAGCCCTAGCATGAGGGTGACCAAGTCTATCATGCCACAATTTATTTGGGCTAACAGCATAACAAGATTGACAAGAAAGAGAAGTAGATTGTGTTGTTGGAGAATCCTCAAAAACATATAAGTCACCGTTAGTGTTCCCTTCTCCCAAAACTTTTCCACTCTCAATATCCTGAAAATGAAAGCTATTAGGACCAAATATAGCATAGCAATTAAGATCATTTGTAGCTCTTTTTACTGAGACAAGATTAGAGGTGAACTCAGGCATGAAGAACGCTTTAGAGTTCTTATCACAAAGTTTTAAATCACCTACTCCTCTTATGGGGATCCTATCACCATTTGCAATTATCACATTTCCATTAATAGGTTTAACATTATTAATGAGGTTAGGGTTACTAATCATATGATGAGAAGCCCCAGAATCAATAATCAATGTTTTATTTTGTGATTTAGGTAAAGAAGCAAAGTGAGTGATACCGGATTCTTTATTGGTAAGGGCAGCGATGGACTTGATAAGAGCTTCAAGGTCCGACTTCCTAACAACATCATTGGAGTAGGCAACCATAGCCAGTTCATCTCCTTGGCTAGATGGTCCAGCCTGAGCTTGCTCAGTTGAGGCTTCTTGTTGAACCTTGAACTTTGCTGGCATAAGATGTGGATGTAGTATCCAACATTGTCCTTGATATGGCCTCTCTTCTTGCAGTGATCACACACAAGAATCTTCCTATCTTCAGACTTCAAAGTAACTTTGTGTGCCATGACCATTTCCCCTTTGCCACTAAAGAGACCTACTGAGCCTTGTTCACGTTGGATTTGAGAGCACACCTCATCTAAGCTTGGTAACTTCTCAGCTCTAAGGATGTGCTTGATGAGATCAATGTAAGCCGGGTTCAATGTGAGAAGCAGACCAAAGACCCTATCTTGTTCACCCCTTTCCTTGAGAGTACTTGGATCCACCGAGAAAGGTCTTAGCATCTCGAGTTCAGCCCATAGTGATCTGAATTTTCCAAAGTGTTTTGTGAAGTCAAGATCTTCTTGGCTGAGATTGTTGATAGCTTTCTTGACTTCAAACACTCGGGAAAGATTGGAGACATTTCCATAGACATTCTTTAGTGTGTCCCACAGCTCTTTTGCCGTCTCACAATAAGAATAAGCTTCAAGTATTGCGGCTTCCAGTGAGTTTTGAAGTAGTCCAAGAACCCCCTGATCTTCTTGAAACCATTTCCCATCTTCAAAACTTTGATTTCCACTGATATCTTTTCCATCTTCATCCATGATTACCTTGGTTTCAATGTGATTCCAAAGACCACGACCACATAGATTTGTCTTGGTGGTTCTAGCCCAGAGTAAGTAGTTCATGTTAAAAGGGAGCAACCACACACCTCTCCACCATTAAACATTGTTGGCCTGGAGAAAGACCCAAGAGGAGTGCCCAAAGAAGACAAGTCCAATTAGGTCCATTGAGGTTTAAACAAGCCCAATAGGAGGAAGAAAGCACACAAGCATGTCAAGAAAAGCCCAATAGAAAGAAGAAGGCACACAAGCATGTTATGAAAGTCAACAAAGGCTGTATGATATTTTTCTAAACAATCGGTGCTTCTTGTTGTTTCTCTTTGCTGTTTTGTTTTATCTCATGTATATATAATTGTGTTATGTAATCAGAACAATAAAAACTGAAGGAAAATTGTTCACCCTTTGTAAAAAAAAAAATCAAACGTTCAGCCTTTAAGAAAAAGCAATAAACTTGTTTTCTTTGCTGATCTTCAAACAAATTTCACTCAAAATCTACATGGTATCAGAGCAGATTAGTTCCTGAAGACCTACTTTCTTTTGCAAATACAAACACTATCACCCTATATTCCAAATGGAGAATCAGAAACAAATCACTCTTCCAATCGTTCTCAAAGGAGACAACTATCTTCTGTGGTCAAGAACCACAAGAATTGCCTTGAGAAGCCGTGGCTTATGGGAGCATATTGAAGGTTCTCAAGATATGTCAAAAGACAAAGAGAAGAAGGCTGAAGCGGATGAAGGAGCTGTGGAGTCTCCACTCAAAGCCAGCAGCAGCCAAGATGATTATAAGTGGATTCAAGAGGACCAGCTTGTTCTTGCGGTTCTCCAAAGTTCACTAGAGCAATCTATCCTTGCAGCATATTCTTATTGTGAAACTGCAAAGGAGCTTTGGGACACTCTTATGAGTGTTTATGGAAATGTTTCCAATCTCAGCAGAATCTTTGAGGTTAAGAAAGCCTTGAACAATATTCAACAAGAGGAAAGATTGTTCAAAGACTTTTTTGGAGAATTCAGAGGTTTATGGGCAGAACTGGATCTGCTTAGACCACCCACTACTGATGTGAAGGAGTTGAATGAGAGGCATGAGCAAGATCAAGTATTTGGACTTCTACTTACTCTTAACGGATCATTCAAGGGATTGATTCACCATATTTTGAGGTTTGAAAAGCTCCCTAGTCTAAATGAAGTATGCATGATGATCCAGAAGGAGGAAGGATCAAGAGGTCTCTTCCAAGGAACTAGTGAAACAGCTTACGTGAGTAAAGGCTCATTTCAACCAACTGAGAAGAGGAATAACCTATGGTGTGATCACTGTAAGAAGTCAGGACATACCAAGGAGAGATGCTGGACGCTCAATCCTCATTTGAAACCCAAGTCTATGAGGGGAATGAGTCATAATACAAGAGGAAATGCTACTGTTGGAAGCGATGATGTTGTGAGAAGGTCAGACTTGGATGCACTCATCAAGAGCATCACCAAACTGACAGAATCTGGTAAGAGTTTCTTAGGTTCTGAGCTTCATAAACCCATTATTATAGACTCAGGGGCCACACACCATATGATTAGTGACTCAGAACTGTTGTCAAATGTTAAACCACACTCTGGGAAAGTTAGTATTGCTAATGGACAAGATATAGCGATTAGAGGAATTGGAGAGTTAGAAATGTTTAGTAAGAACTCAAAAGCTCTATATATGCCAGAATTTACGTCCAACTTACTATCAGTTCAAAAGGTGACAAAGGATCTTGAGTGTTTGGCTGTGTTCAGTTCTGATGATGTATTGTTTCAGGACAATAAGTCAGGGAAGACTATTGGGGAAGGAAGTAATAAGAATGGCCTTTATGTTTTGGATAGCATTCAGCCGGTTGCTACTCACTCAGCTATGAAGTCTGGTTGCGTTGACACTTTTTGGCATGCTAGACTTGGTCATCCACACTCCCAGGTCCTTAAACTCGTTTTGCCAGAGCTAGATCAAGATCATCAAGGATGTGAAGCATGCATCTTGGGGAAGCATTGTAGAGTTGTTTTTCCTGAGTCATCTACTGTGTATAATGAATGCTTTGATCTAGTTCATTCTGATGTTTGGACAGCCCCATGTGTTTCCCGAGATCAATATAAATATTTTGTATCCTTTATTGATGAGAAGTCCAAGTATACATGGGTTACTCTCCTGCCATCAAAAAGTCATGTTTTTGAAGCTTTTGCAAAGTTCTACAATTATGTGTTAACACAATACAGAACAAAGATAAAAGTATTCAGAAGTGACAACGGTGGAGAGTATACAAATAAACGGTTTAAAGACTTGTTGGAGAAGCAAGGTATTGTTCACCAGACATCTTGTTCTTACACTCCTCAGCAGAATGGCGTGTCTGAGCGCAAGAATAGACATTTAATGGAAGTTGCAAGGACCATTATGTTTGACAGAGGAGTTCCCAAGGAATATTGGGGAGATGCAGTCATGACAGCAGCTTACTTGATTAATCGACTACCAACCAAACAACTTGAAGGACTTTCTCCCTATAAGGTTCTGAATGGCACCAAACCAAGCATTGATCATCTGAGGGTATTTGGATGCGTGTGTTATGTCTTTATTCCAGAGGCTCAGAGAAACAAATTAGAACCTAAGAGCATCAAATGTATGTTTATTGGATACTCTTCAACACAAAAGGGGTACAGATGTTATGAACCAAGGGCTAGGAGAATGTATATTTCCAGAGATGTTAAGTTTGATGAAGCCAGTGGGTTCTTTGATAAGAAAGAATGGAAAAGCTTAGAAGACCTCACTTCTCCCAACGACAAAGCAGCTACCTTGCAATTTATACTTGATGGTTTAAACACACTTGTTGGTCAAAAACCAACGCAAACCAGGTGTGAAGAGATTGGTCAAGAAACAACTCAGATTGGAGACACTGATGAGGAAGGTGGGGATAATGATAACATTGAAGAAGGAGAATCTACTCCAAAATCTAATGAAAATACTGGAGAGGGGGAATCTCAACAAGATGAATCTAGCACTTCGTCTTCAGAAGGTGAAGTTGTTGAGGATTCTGAGGAGATAGAATCTGAGGAAGAATCAGCCCCACCTCTAAGAAGGAGTACTAGAGTGAGACATGGCCCTGAGAACTGGAGGAATACAAGGGTTTATTACAACAACAAAGCCATTGCTCATCCAATCCAAGGCTATTGTTCGGTTTCTCATCTCCCAAGTGAACACCAAGCGTTTCTTTCCAAGATAGAGCAACACAAGGTTCCCGCAAGTTACGAGGAAGCATGCTTAAGTGAAGTATGGGTGAAAGCAATGCAAGAAGAGATTGCATCCATGCGTAAGAATGGTACTTGGAGTATGGTTAATTTACCAAGTAATAAAAAAGTTGTGGGATGTCGATGGGTTTACACAATCAAGTATACAAGTTCAGGAGAGATTGAAAGGTACAAGGCTCGGCTAGTTGCCAAGGGGTATACTCAAAAATATGGTGAAGACTACACAGAGACATTTGCTCCTGTAGCTAAGCTGCACTCAGTAAGAGTTCTTCTTTCAATAGCAACCAATCTATCATGGGATCTCTGGCAAATGGATGTCAAGAATGCCTTCTTGCAAGGAGACTTAGAAGAAGAAGTTTATATGGCACCACCTGAGGGGTTTCATGATTCGGCTGATCAAAGCAAAGTGTGCAAGCTCAAGAAGGCAATATATGGTCTTAAGCAATCACCTAGAGCTTGGTACCAAAAGTTAAGCAGCTGCCTTCTTGAAGATGGATTCAAGAGATCAGAAGCAGATCATACCTTATTCACAATGCAAGGAGAAAAAGGTATAGTTGCAGTTCTCATCTATGTTGATGATATAATCATAACTGGTAATGATGTGGATGGTATTAAGCACACTAAGGAGCTTCTTAAAGCGTCCTTTGATATCAAAGACCTAGGTGAGCTGAGATATTTCCTTGGGATTGAAGTTTGTAAGCTGGATGATGGATTGTTTCTCTCACAAAGGAAGTATGCTCTAGATCTATTGTCAGAGACAGGAAAGCTTGGTTCAAAGCCATGCAAGACACCTATTGAGGAGAACTATAAGGATGAGCCAAAGGGGGAACCAGCGGCAAATGAGAAGCAATACCAAAGGATGGTGGGTAAGCTGATCTATCTCACCATTACTCGACCTGATATCTGTTTTGCAGTCAACCAAGTGAGCCAGCATATGCATGCTCCAAGCAGGCATCATTGGAGAATGGTCGAAAGAATCTTAAGGTACATTAAAGGTACACCAGGCAAAGGTATATGGATGGGCTGCAACTCCAACACTGATATTGTGGGGTACTGTGATGCTGATTGGGCAGGAGATAAAATTGATAGGAAGTCTACAACTGGGTATTGTACCTTTATTGGAGGTAACTTGGTGACCTGGAAGAGCAAGAAACAGAATGTTATCTCAAGATCAAGTGCTGAGGCAGAATACCGAGCCATGGCAAACATTACTGGAGAGCTTGTCTGGTTAAAGAATCTTCTGAAAGATCTTGGTATTGAATCATCTCAGCCTATTGTCTTACATTGTGATAATCAAGCGGCAATACACATAGCATCCAACTCAGTGTTCCATGAAAGAACAAAACATATAGAGGTTGACTGCCACTACGTCAGAGAGAAGGTTCGTGAAGGAATCATAATTCCATCCTATGTGAAGAGCTCAGATCAAGTGGCAGACATTTTCACCAAAGCAACATCTTCAAAGGTGTGTGATACATTAAATTACAAGATCGGTTTGTTGGATTTCCACCAGCCTATCTTGAGGGGGAATGTTAAAAGGGAGCAACCACACACCTCTCCACCATTAAACATTGTTGGCCTGGAGAAAGACCCAAGAGGAGTGCCCAAAGAAGACAAGTCCAATTAGGTCCATTGAGGTTTAAACAAGCCCAATAGGAGGAAGAAAGCACACAAGCATGTCAAGGAAAGCCCAATAGAAAGAAGAAGGCACACAAGCATGTTATGAAAGTCAACAAAGGCTGTATGATATTTTTCTAAACAATCGGTGCTTCTTGTTGTTTCTCTTTGCTGTTTTGTTTTATCTCATGTATATATAATTGTGTTATGTAATCAGAACAATAAAAACTGAAGGAAAATTGTTCACCCTTTGTAAAAAAAAAAATCAAACGTTCAGCCTTTAAGAAAAAGCAATAAACTTGTTTTCTTTGCTGATCTTCAAACAAATTTCACTCAAAATCTACAGTTCACACCTTTGAGAGTAACTGGTATAGGAACAGATTTTGAAGAATCCATGCTTCAGTGTTTCTTACAGCCAATACACCCACAAATTTCCAGATTAATCCTAACTTCCCAAGCAACCAACAAGACTTTGCTGAGAAATCAGAATTTCTATTGGTGTCACTGTTGCTACAGTACCTACGAAAATCTCCGAAAATCTATCAAAAACAGAAGAGAGCTGAAGATCTATAGGGCTAGCAATGGAGTTTAATCTGCAAAGACAGGACAGAGACCTGCTGAGATCTTCAAGCATAGACAAGAGAACCAAACACAAGGACAGATTGAAAATTTTTGTGAGAGATAAAGAGAGAGCTGTGGCATAAATGGAGATTAAAAAAATAGCTAGAGATGATTGAATAGAAGTAGAGAATCAGTAACAAGGCTCTGATACCATATAGATTTTAAGAGAATTATGTGGATTAAATAGAGAATTAGAGAAGAGATTCAATAAGAAAACAAGAAGATAGGAGGCAGCTCTCTCTCAGCCATAAGAGGCACAAATATTAGGTTAAGTTACAAGAAAAGGGGGTTTCCTCCTTTTATAGTAGAAGGAGGAAGCCCTTAATGAAAAAGACCCACGGGATGAATAGTAATCACGGGTCTCAGGATGAATAGTACCCGGGATGAATAGTACCCGGCCCTATGGACGGAATGCCTTTTCTCAATAGTTATGACCCTGCTAAATAGAAATGCGAGTGAATAGATAGGTCGAAGTGTCAAAGTAGTTAAAGAATGCAGCTAAGGTGGAGACGCAAGACAAAGTAAGAAACAAGCATTATAACTTATCCCACAGTGCTATTAGGTCTTTGAATGTCATAGGAGTTTCTTATGGTCAATTATGGGAGTTGTAGCAAGGAAACACCTATGCAGGCTGACACAATACCTATTGATGTGAATATGAGCAATCAATGGTTTCACTAACAAAGATTTGACCATTTCTAAGATGATTGTCCCAAAAATGTAGTTATAATCCTTGAAGATAGAAATGAGAGGAAATAGAAGTGTTTAGGTGTCAAAGTAGTTGAAGAAAGCTACCAAGGTGGAGAAGCAAGTCAAAGTAAAAAACAAGCATTATAGCTTATCCCAGAGTTATGTTAGTTCTTGGAATCTCATAGGAGTTTCTAATGGTGAATTTCAGAGTTATAGCAAAAAGACACATATGGAGGCCGAATTAAAACCTATTGATGAGAATATGAAGAATCAATGCTTTCATTGACAAAGATTTAACCATTTTAAAGACGATAGTCCCAAAAACGTAGTTATGACCCTTCTAAATAGAAATGAGAGCGAATAGACAGGTTGAAGTGTCAAAGTAGTTAAAGAATGCAACTAAGGTGGAGACGCAAGACAAAGTAAGAAACAAGCATTATAACTTATCCCATAGTGCTATTAGGTCTTTGAATGTCATAGGAGTTTCTTATGGTGAATTTTTGGAGTTGTAGCAAGGAGACACCTATGCAGGCTGACACAATAGTTATTGATGTGAATATGAACAATCAATGCTTTCACTACCAAAGATTTGTCCATTTCCAAGATGATTGTCCCAAAAAAGTAGTTAAACCCTTCAAGATAGAAATAAGAGGGAATAGAAGTGTTTAGGTGTCCAAGTAGTTGAAGCATGCTACCAAGGTGGTGATGCAAGTCAAAGTAAGAAACAAGCAATATAGCTTATCCCAGAGTTATGTTAGTTCTTGGAATCTCATAGGAGTTTCTAATGGTGAATTTCAGAGTTCTAGCAAGAAGACACATATGGAGGCCGAATTAACACGTATTATTGAGAATATGAAGAATTAATGCTTTCATTGACAAAGATTTGCCAATTTTAAAGACGATAGTCCCAAAAACGTAGTTATGACCCTTCTATTAGAAATGAGAGTGAATAGAAAGGTTGAAGTGTCAATATAGTTAAAGAATGCTACTAAGGTGGAGACGCAAGACAAAGTAAGAAACAAGCATTATAGCTTATCCCACAGTTCTATTAGGTCTTTAAATGTCATAGGAGTTTCTTATGGTGAATTTTGGGAGTTGTAGCAAGGAGACACCTATGCAGGCTGACACAATACCTATTGATGTAAATCTGAACAATCAATGCTTTCACTAACAAAGATTTGACCATTTCCAAGATGATTGTCCCAAAAACGTAGTTATAACCCTTCAAGATAGAAATGAGAGGGAATAGAAGTGTTTAGGTGTCAAAATAGTTTAAGCATACTACCAAGGTGGAGAAGCAAGTCAAAGTAAGAAACAAGCATTATAGCTTATCCGAGAGTTATGTTAGTTCTTGTAATCTCATAGGAGTTTCTAACGGTGAATTTCAGAGTTATAGCAAGAAGACACATATGGAGGCCGAATTAAAACCAATTGATGAGAATATGAAGAATCAATGCTTTCATTGACAAAGATTTAACCATTTTAAAGACGATAGTCCCAAAAACGTAGTTATGACCCTTCTAAATATAAATGAGAGTGAATAGACAGGTTGAAGTGTCAAAATAGTTAAAGAATGCAACTAAGGTGGAGACGCAAGACAAAGTAAGAAACAAGCATTATAACTTATCCCACAGTTCTATTTGGTCTTTGAATCTCATAGGAATTTCTTATGGTGATTTTTTGGAGTTGTAGCAAGGAGACACCTATGCAGGCTGACACAATACCTATTGATGTGAATATGAACAATCAATGCTTTCACTAACAAAGATTTGACTGTTTTCAAGATGATTGTCCCAAAAACGTAGTTATAACCATTCAAGATAGAAATGAGAGGAAATAGAAGTGTTTAGGTGTCAAAGAAGTTGAAGCATGCTACCAAGGTGGTGATGCAAGTCAAAGTAAGATACAAGCATTATAGCTTATCCCAGAGTTATGTTAGTTCTTGGAATCTCATAGGAGTTTCTAATGGTGAATTTCAGAGTCATAGCAAGAAGACACATATGGAGGCCTAATTAAAACCTATTGATCAGAATATGAAGAATCAATGCTTTCATTCACAAAGATTTAACCATTTTAAAGACGATAGTCCTAAAAACGTAGTTATGACCCTTCTAAATAGAAATGACAGTGAATAGACAGGTTGAAGTGTCAAAGTAGTTAAAGAATGCTATTAAGGTGGAGACGCAAGACAAAGTAAGAAACAAGCATTATAGCTTATCCCAGAGTTACGTTAGTTCTTGGAATCTCATAGGAGTTTAATGGTCAATTTCAGAGTTCTAGCAAGAAGACACATATGGAGGCTAAATTAACACCTATTGATGAGAATATGAAGAATCAATGCTTTTATTGACAAAGATTTGACCATTTTAAAGACGATAGTACCAAAAACGTAGTTATGACCCTTCTAAATAGAAATGAGAGTGAATAGACAGGTTGAAGTGTCAAAGTAGTTAAAGAATGCAACTAAGGTGGAGACGCAAGACAAAGTAAGAAACAAGCATTATAGTTTATCCCACAGTTCTATTAGGTCTTTGAATGTCATAGGAGTTTCTTATGTTGAATTATGGGAGTTGTAGCAAGGAGACACCTATGCAGGCTGACACAATACCTATTGATGTGAATATGAGCAATCAATACTTTCACTAACAAAGATTTGACCATTTCTAAGATGATTGTCCCAAAAACGTAGTTATAATCCTTGAAGATAGAAATGAGAGGAAATAGAAGTGTTTACGTGTCAAAGTACTTGAAGAATGCTACCAAGGTGGAGAAGCAAGTCAAAGTAAGAAACAAGCATTATAGCTTATCCCAGAGTTATGTTAGTTCTTGGAATCTCATAGGAGTTTCTAATGGTGAATTTCAGAGTTATAGCAAAAAGACACATATGGAGGCCGAATTAAAACCTATTGATGAGAATATGAATAGTCAATGCTTTCATTGACAAAGATTTAACCATTTTAAAGACGATAGTCCCAAAAACGTAGTTATGACCCTTCTAAATAGAAATGAGAGTGAATAGACAGGTTGAAGTGTCAAAGTAGTTAAAGAATGCAACTAAGGTGGAGACGCAAGACAAAGTAAGAAACAAGCATTATAACTTATCCCACAGTGCTATTAGGTCTTTGAATGTCATAGGAGTTTCTTATGGTGAATTTTTGGAGTTGTAGCATGGAGACACCTATGCAGGCTGACACAATACTTATTGATGTGAATATGAACAATCAATGCTTTCACTACCAAAGATTTGACCATTTCCAAGATGATTGTCCCAAAAAAGTAGTTATAACCCTTCAAGATAGAAATAAGAGGGAATAGAAGTATTTAGGTGTCCAAGTAGTTGAAGCATGCTACCTGTTAGAATTCAGAGTTTAAGTTTGCTAGAAACAAGAATGAGAGTAGCTGAATGAATAATAATAAGATTGAGAATAGAGAGATTTTATTATCTCTTATGAGATTTTATTATCTCAGTAGTTGTAAAGTGTTACAATGGATTACATATTTATAGAACTCTTAAACGCAAAAATAACTAGGTGTATCTTGTAGTTCAGAGTCTAATCTATCCGTTGGGAATAGTAATAGAGCCGTTGGAGTTCAAAATAGAGCTGTTGGAGACGAAAACAATTTGGGCGTCAGTTCTGGCCTTCTCTTCTTGGGCCTCTCTTCTTTTATTCCTTGTTGGGTATTTGTTGCTTGATTAATAACCACTTCTAATCACTCTCACTTCTATTTTGAAGTGTCATAACTACGTTTTTGGAACAATTATCTTGATAATGGTCAAATCTTTGTTAGTGAAAGCATTGATTCTTCAAATTCACATAAATAGGTGTTTTGTCAGCCTCCATAGGTGTCTCTGTGCTACAACTCGCAAATTTACCATTAGAAACTCCTAAGGGATTTGATGACCTAACAGAACTGTGGGATAAGCTATAATGCTTGTTTCTTACTTTGTCTTGTATCTCAACCTTGGTAGCATACATCAACTACATTGACACTTTAACCTTTATATTCACTCTCATTTCTATTTTGAAGGGTCATAACGTTGTGTTTGGGACTATTATCTTGAAAATGGTTAAATCTTTGTCCATGAAAGCATTGATTCTTTATATTCTCATCAATATTAGTTGTTTTAGCCTACATATATTTTTTGTTGCTACAGCTCCCAAAATTCACCATTAGAAACTCCTATGACATTCAAAGACCTAATAGAACTGTGGGATAAGCTTTAATGCTTGTTTCTTACTTTGTCTTGCGTCTCCACCTTAGTAGCATTCTTTAACAACTTTGACACTTCAACCTTTCTATTCACTCTTATTTCTATTTAGAAGGGTCATAACTACGTTTTTGGGACAATCTTCTTGAAAATGGTTAAATCTTTGTTAATGAAAGCATTGATTCTTCATAATCTCATCAATACGTGTTAATTTGGCCTCCATATGTGTCTTGTTGCTATAACTTTGAAATTCACCATTAGAAACTCCTATGAGATTCCAAGAACTAACATAACTCTAGGATAAACTATAATGCTTGTTTCTTACTTTGACTTGCGTCTCCACCTTGGTAGCATGCTTTAACTACTTTGACACCTAAACACTTTTATTCACTCTCATTTCTATCTTGAAGGGTCATAACTTCGTTTTTGGAACAATTATCTTGAAAAATGTCTAATCTTTGCTAGTGAAAGCATTGATTCTTCAAATTGACATAAATTGGTTTTTTGTTAGCCTCCATAGGTGTCTCTTTGCTACAACTCTCAAATTTACCATTAGAAACTCCTAAGGGATTCAAACACCTAACATAACTGTGGGCTAAGCTATAATGCTTGTTTCTTACTTTGTCTTGCGTCTCCACCTTGGTAGCATACTTCAACTACATAGACACTTTAACCTTTATATTCAATCTCAATTTCTATTTTGAAGGGTCATAACGCCGTCTTTGGGACTATTATCTTGGAAATGGTTAAATCTTTGTCCATGAAAGCATTGATTTTTCATATTCTCATCAATATGAGTTGTTTTAGCCTACATATATTTCTTGTTGCTACAGCTCCCAAAATTCACCATTAGAAATTCCTATGACATTCAAAGACCTAATAGAATTGTGGGATAAGCTTTAATGTTTGTTTCTTACTTTGTCTTGCGTCTCTACCTTAGTAGCATTCTTTAACAACTTTGACACCTCAACCTTTCTATTCACTCTTATTTCTATTTAGAAAGGTTATAACTACGTTTTTGGGACAATCTTCTTGAAAATGGTTAAATCTTTGTCAATGAAAGCATTGAGTCTCCATATTCTCATCAATAGGTGTTAATTTGGCCTCCATATGTCTTGTTGCTATAACTCTGAAATTCACCATTAGAAACTCCTATGAGATTCCAAGAACTAACATAACTCTAGGATAAACTATAATGCTTGTTTCTTACTTTGACTTGCATCTCCACCTTGGTAGCATGCTTTAACTACTTTGACACCTAAACACTTTTATTCACTCTCATTTCTATCTTGAAGGGTCATAAATACGTTTTTGGAACAATTATCTTGAAAATGGTCTAATCTTTGCTAGTGAAAGCGTTGATTCTTCAAATTGACATAAATTTGTTTTTTGTTAGCCTCCATAGGTGTCTCTTTGCTACAACTCGCAAATTTACCATTAGAAACTCCTAAGGGATTCAAACACCTAACAGAACTGTGGACCAAACTATAATGCTTGTTTCTTACTTTGTCTTGCGTCTCCACCTTGGTAGCATACTTCAACTACATAGAAACTTTTACCTTTATATTCACTCTCAATTTCTATTTTGAAGGGTCATAACGCCGTCTTTGGGACTCTTATCTTGAAAATGTTTAAATCTTTGTCTATAAAAGCATTGATTCTTTATATTCTCATCAATATGAGTTGTTTTAGCCTACAAATATTTCTTGTTGCTACAGCTCCCAAAATTCACCATTAGAAATTCCTATGACATTCAAAGACCTAATAGAATTGTGGGATAAGCTTTAATGTTTGTTTCTTACTTTGTCTTGCGTCTCTACCTTAGTAGCATTCTTTAACAACTTTGACACCTCAACCTTTCTATTCACTCTTATTTCTATTTAGAAAGGTTATAACTACGTTTTTGGGACAATCTTCTTGAAAATGGTTAAATCTTTGTCAATGAAAGCATTGAGTCTCCATATTCTCATCAATAGGTGTTAATTTGGCCTCCATATGTCTTGTTGCTATAACTCTGAAATTCACCATTAGAAACTCCTATGAGATTCCAAGAACTAACATAACTCTAGGATAAACTATAATGCTTGTTTCTTACTTTGACTTGCATCTCCACCTTGGTAGCATGCTTTAACTACTTTGACACCTAAACACTTTTATTCACTCTCATTTCTATCTTGAAGGGTCATAAATACGTTTTTGGAACAATTATCTTGAAAATGGTCTAATCTTTGCTAGTGAAAGCGTTGATTCTTCAAATTGACATAAATTTGTTTTTTGTTAGCCTCCATAGGTGTCTCTTTGCTACAACTCGCAAATTTACCATTAGAAACTCCTAAGGGATTCAAACACCTAACAGAACTGTGGGCCAAACTATAATGCTTGTTTCTTACTTTGTCTTGCGTCTCCACCTTGGTAGCATACTTCAACTACATAGAAACTTTAACCTTTATATTCACTCTCAATTTCTATTTTGAAGGGTCATAACGCCGTCTTTGGGACTCTTATCTTGAAAATGTTTAAATCTTTGTCTATGAAAGCATTGATTCTTTATATTCTCATCAATATGAGTTGTTTTAGCCTACATATATTTCTTGTTGCTACAGCTCCCAAAATTCACCATTAGAAACTCCTATAACATTCAAAGACCTAATAGAACTGTGGGATAAGCTATAATGCTTATTTCTTACTTTGTCTTGCGTCTGCACCTTAGTAGACTTCTTTAACTACTTTGACACTTCAACCTTCCTATTCACTCGCATTTCTATTTAGAAGGGTCATAACTACGTTTTTGGGACTATCGTTTAAAAAATGGTCAAATCTTTGTCAATGAAAGCATTGGTTCTTCATATTCTCATCAATAGGTGTTAATTCGGCCTCCATATGTGTCTTCTTGCTATAACTCTGAAATTCACCATTAGAAACTCCTATGAGATTCCAAGAACTAACATAACTCTAGGATAAACTATAATGCTTGTTTCTTACTTTGACTTGCGTCTCCACCTTGGTAGCATGCTTTAACTATTTTGACACCTAAACACTTCTATTCACTCTCATTTCTATCTTGAAGGATCATAACTACGTTTTTGGAACAATTATCTTGAAAATGGTCTAATCTTTGTTAGTGAAAGAATTGATTCTTCAAATTCACATAAATTGGTGTTTTGTCAGCCTCCATAGGTGTCTCTTTTCTACAACTCGGAAATTTAATATTAGAAACTCCTAAGGGATTCAAACACCTAACAGAACTGTGGGCTTAGCTATAATGCTTGTTTCTTACTTTTTCTTGCGTCTCCACCTTGGTAGCATACTTCAACTACATAGAAACTTTAACCTTTATATTCACTTTCAATTTCTATTTTGAAGGGTTATAACGCCGTCTTTGGGACTCTTATCTTGAAAATGTTTAAATCTTTGTCCATGAAAGCATTGATTCTTTATATTCTCATCAATATGAGTTGTTTTAGCCTACATATATTTCTTGTTGCTACAGATCCCAAGATTCACCATTAGAAACTCCTATGACATTCAAAAACCTAATAGAACTGTGGGATAAGTTATAATGCTTGTTTCTTACTTTGACCTGCGTCTCCACCTTGGTAGAAAGCTTTAACTACTTTGACACCTAACCACTTCTAATCACTCTCAATTCTATTTTGAAGGGTCATAACTACGTTTTTGGAACAATTATCTTGAAAATGGTCAAATCTTTGTTAGTGAAACCATTGATTCTTGAAATTCACATAAATAGGTGTTTTGTCAGCCTCCATAGGTGTCTCTCTACTACAACTCGCAAATTTACCATTAGAAACTCCTAAGGGATTCGATCACCTAACAGAACTGTGGGATAAGCTATAATGCTTGTTTCTTACTTTGTCTTGTATCTCAACCTTGGTAGCATACTTCAACTACATTGACACTTTAACCTTTATATTCACTCTCATTTCTATTATGAAGGGTCATAACGCCGTGTTTGGGACTTTTATCTTGAAAGTGGTTAAATCTTTGCCCATGAAAGCATTGATTTTTCATATTCTCATCAATATGAGTTGTTTTAGCTTAAATATATTTCTTGTTGCTACAGCTCCCAAAATTCACCATTAGAAACTCCTATGACATTGAAAGACCTAATAGAACTGTGGGATAAGCTCTAATGCTTGTTTCTTACTTTGTCTTGTGTCTCCACCTTAGTAGCATTCTTTAACAACTTTGACAATTCAACCTTTCTATTCACTCTTATTTCTATTTAGAAGGGTCATAACTACGTTTTTGGGACAATCTTCTTGAAAATGGTTAAATCTTTGTCAATGAAAGCATTGATTCTTCATATTCTCATCAATAGGTGTTAATTTGGCCTCCATATGTGTCTTGTTGCTATAACTCTGAAATTCACCATTAGAAACTCCTATGAGATTCCAAGAACTAACATAACTCTAGGATAAACTATAATGCTTGTTTCTTAGTTTGACTTGCGTCTCCACCTTGGTAGCTTGGTTTAACTACTTTGACACCTAAACACTTATATTCACTCTTATTTCTATCTTGAATGGTCATAACTACGTTATTGGAACAATTATCTTGAAAATGGTCAAATCTTTGTTAGTGAAAGCATTGATTCTTCAAATTCACATAAATTGGTGTTTTGTCAGCCTCCATAGGTGTCTCTTTTCTACAACTCGGAAATTTAATATTAGAAACTCCTAAGGGATTCAAACACCTAACAAAACTGTGGGCTAAGCTATAATGCTTGTTTCTTACTTTGTCTTGCGTCTCCACCTTGGTAGCATACTTCAACTACATAGGCACTTTAACCTTTATATTCACTCTCAATTTCTATTTTGAAGGGTCATAACGCCGTCTTTGGGACTCTTATCTTCAAAATTGTTAAATCTTTGTCCATGAAAGCATTGATTCTTTATATTCTCATCAATATGAGTTGTTTTAGCCTACATATATTTCTTGTTGCTACAGCTCCCAAAATTCACCATTAGAAACTCCTATAACATTCAAAGACCTAATAGAACTGTGGGATAAGCTATAATGCTTGTTTCTTACTTTGACCTGCGTCTCTACCTTGGTAGAAAGCTTTAACTACTTTGACACCTAAACACTTCTAATTACTCTCACTTCTATTTTGAAGGGTCATAACTACGTTTTTGGAACAATTATCTTGAAAATGGTCAAATCTTTGTTAGTGAAAGCATTGATTCTTCAAATTCACATAAATAGGTGTTTTGTCATCCTCCATAGGTGTCTCTGTGCTACAACTGGCAAATTTAGCATTAGAAACTCCTAAGGGATTTGATGACCTAACAGAACTGTGGGATAAGCTATAATGCTTGTTTCTTACTTTGTCTTGCGTCTCCACCTTGGTAGCATACTTCAACTACATTGACACTTTAACCTTTATATTCACTCTCAATTTCTATTTTGAAGGGTCATAACGCCGTCTTTAGGACTATTATCTTGAAAATGGTTAAATCATTGTCTATGAAAGCATTGATTCTTTATATTCTCATCAATATGAGTTGTTTTAGCCTACATATATTTCTTGTTGCTCCAGCTCCCAAAATTCACCATTAGAAACTCCTATGACATTCAAAGACCTAATAGAACTGTGGGATAAGCTATAATGCTTATTTCTTACTTTGTCTTGCGTCTCCACCTTAGTAGACTTCTTTAACTACTTTGACACTTTAATCTTTCTATTCACTCGCATTTCTATTTAGAAGGGTCATAACTACGTTTTTGGGACTATCGTCTTAAAAATGGTTAAATCTTTGTCAATGAAAGCATTGATTCTTCATATTCTCATCAATAGGTGTTAATTTGGCCTCCATATGTGTCTTGTTGCTATAACTTTGAAATTCACCATTAGAAACTCCTATGAGATTCCAAGAACTAACATAACTCTAGGATAAACTATAATGCTTGTTTCTTACTTTGACTTGCGTCTCCACCTTGGTAGTATGCTTTAACTACTTTGACACCTAAACACTTTTATTCACTCTCATTTCTATCTTGAAGGGTCATAACTACGTTTTTGGAACAATTATCTTGAAAATGGAATAATCTTTGCTAGTGAAAGCATTGATTCTTCAAATTGACATAAATTGGTTTTTTGTTTGCCTCCATAGGTGTCTCTTTGCTACAACTCGCAAATTTACCATTAGAAATTCCTTGGGGATTCAAACACCTAACAGAACTGTGGGCTAAGCTATAATGCTTGTTTCTTACTTTGTCTTGCGTCTCCACCTTGGTAGCATACTTCAACTACATTGATACTTTAACCTTTATATTCACTCTCATTTCTATTATGAAGGGTCATAACGCCGTGGGCTAAGCTATAATGCTTGTTTCTTACTTTGTCTTGCGTCTCCACCTTGGTAGCATACTTCAACTACATAGGCACTTTAACCTTTATATTCACTCTCAATTTCTATTTTGAAGGGTGATAACGCCGTCTTTGGGACTCTTATCTTCAAAATTGTTAAATCTTTGTCCATGAAAGCATTGATTCTTTATATTCTCATCAATATGAGTTGTTTTAGCCTCCATATGTGTCTTGTTGCTATAACTCTGAAATTCACCATTAGAAACTCCTATGAGATTCCAAGAACTAACATAACTCTAGGATAAACTATAATGCTTGTTTCTTACTTTGACTTGCGTCTCCACCTTGTTAGCATGCTTTAACTACTTTGACACCTAAACACTTATATTCACTCTCATTTCTATCTTGACGGGTCATAACTACGTTTTTGGTGTTAGAATTCAGAGTTTAAGTTTACTAGAAACAAGAATGAGAGTAGCTGAATGAATAATAATAAGATTGAGAATAGAGAGATTTTATTATCTCTTATGAGATTTTATTATCTCAGTAGTTGTAAAGTGTTACAATGGATTACATATTTATAGAACTCTTAAACGCAAAAATAACTAGGTGTATCTTGTAGTTCAGAGTCTAATCTATCCGTTGGGAATAGTAATAGAGCCGTTGGAGTTCAAAATAGAGCTGTTGGAGACGAAAATAATTTGGGCGTCAGTTCTGGCCTTCTCTTCTTGGGCCTCTCTTCTTTTATTCCTTGTTGGGTATTTGTTGCTTAATTAATAATCTTTGCCCATGAAAGCATTGATTTTTCATATTCTCATCAATATGAGTTGTTTTAGCTTAAATATATTTCTTGTTGCTACAGCTCGCAAAATTCACCATTAGAAACTCCTATGACATTCAAAGACCTAATAGAACTGTGGGATAAGCTCTAATGCTTGTTTCTTACTTTGACCTGCGTCTCCACCTTGGTAGAAAGCTTTAACTACTTTGACACTTAAACACTTCTAATCACTCTCAATTCTATTTTGAAGGGTCATAACTACGTTTTTGGAACAATTATCTTGAAAATGGTCAAATCTTTGTTAGTGAAAGCATTGATTCTTCAAATTCACATAAATAGGTGTTTTGTCAGCCTCCATAGGTGTCTCTCTGCTACAACTCGCAAATTTACCATTAGAAACTCCTAAGGGATTCGATCACCTAACAGAACTGTGGGATAAGCTATAATGCTTGTTTCTTACTTTGTCTTGTATCTCAACCTTGGTAGCATACTTCAACTACATTGACACATAACCTTTATATTCACTCTCATTTCTATTTTGAAGGGTCATAACGCCGTGTTTGGGACTATTATCTTGAAAGTGGTTAAATCTTTGCCCATGAAAGCATTGATTTTTCATATTCTCATCAATATGAGTTGTTTTAGCTTAAATATATTTCTTGTTGCTACAGCTCCCAAAATTCACCATTAGAAACTCCTATGACATTCAAAGACCTAATAGAACTGTGGGATAAGCTATAATGCTTGTTTCTTACTTTGTCTTGCGTCTCCACCTTAGTAGCATTCTTTAACAACTTTGACAATTCAACCTTTCTATTCACTCTTATTTCTATTTAGAAGGGTCATAACTACGTTTTTGGGACAATCTTCTTGAAAATGGTTAAATCTTTGTCAATGAAAGCATTGATTCTTTATATTCTCATCAATAGGTGTTAATTATGCCTCCATATGTGTCTTGTTGCTATAACTTTGAAATTCACCATTAGAAACTCCTATGAGATTCCAAGAACTAACATAACTCTAGGATAAACTATAATGCTTGTTTCTTACTTTGACTTGCGTCTCAACCTTGGTAGCATGCTTTAACTATTTTGACACCTAAACACTTCTATTCACTCTCATTTCTATCTTGAAGGATCATAACTACGTTTTTGGAACAATTATCTTGAAAATGGTCTAATCTTTGTTAGTGAAAGAATTGATTCTTCAAATTCACATAAATTGGTGTTTTGTCAGCCTCCATAGGTGTCTCTTTTCTACAACTCGGAAATTTAATATTAGAAACTCCTAAGGGATTCAAACACCTAACAGAACTGTGGGCTAAGCTATAATGCTTGTTTCTTACTTTGTCTTGCGTCTCCACCTTGGTAGCATATTTCAACTACATAGAAACTTTAACCTTTATATTCACTCTCAATTTCTATTTTGAAGGGTCATAACGCCGTCTTTGGGACTCTTATCTTGAAAATGTTTAAATCTTTGTCCATGAAAGCATTGATTCTTTATATTCTCATCAATATGAGTTGTTTTAGCCTACATATATATCTTGTTGCTACAGATCCCAAGATTCACCATTAGAAACTCCTATGACATTCAAAAACCTAATAGAACTGTGGGATAAGTTATAATGCTTGTTTCTTACTTTGACTTGCGTCTCCACCTTGGTAGAAAGCTTTAACTACTTTGACACCTAACCACTTCTAATCACTCTCAATTCTATTTTGAAGGGTCATAACTACGTTTTTGGAACAATTATCTTGAAAATGGTCAAATCTTTGTTAGTGAAACCATTGATTCTTGAAATTCACATAAATAGGTGTTTTGTCAGCCTCCATAGGTGTCTCTCTGCTACAACTCGCAAATTTACCATTAGAAACTCCTAAGGGATTCGATCACCTAACAGAACTGTGGGATAAGCTATAATGCTTGTTTCTTACTTTGTCTTGTATCTCAACCTTGGTAGCATACTTCAACTACATTGACACTTTAACCTTTATATTCACTCTCATTTCTATTATGAAGGGTCATAACGCCGTGTTTGGGACTTTTATCTTGAAAGTGGTTAAATCTTTACCCATGAAAGCATTGATTTTTCATATTCTCATCAATATGAGTTGTTTAGGTTAAATATATTTCTTGTTGCTACAGCTCCCAAAATTCACCATTAGAAACTCCTATGACATTGAAAGACCTAATAGAACTGTGGGATAAGCTCTAATGCTTGTTTCTTACTTTGTCTTGCGTCTCCACCTTAGTAGCATTCTTTAACAACTTTGACAATTCAACCTTTCTATTCACTCTTATTTCAATTTAGAAGGGTCATAACTACGTTTTTGGGACAATCTTCTTGAAAATGGTTAAATCTTTGTCAATGAAAGCATTGATTCTTCATATTCTCATCAATAGGTGTTAATTTGGCCTCCATATGTGTCTTGTTGCTATAACTCTGAAATTCACCATTAGAAACTCCTATGAGATACAAAGAACTAACATAACTCTAGGATAAACTATAATGCTTGTTTCTTAGTTTGACTTGCGTCTCCACCTTGGTAGCTTGCTTTAACTACTTTGACACCTAAACACTTATATTCACTCTTATTTCTATCTTGAATGGTCATAACTACGTTATTGGAACAATTATCTTGAAAATGGTCTAATCTTTGTTAGTGAAAGCATTAATTCTTCAAATTCACATAAATTGGTGTTTTGTCAGCCTCCATAGGTGTCTCTTTTCTACAACTCGGAAATTTAATATTAGAAACTCCTAAGGGATTCAAACACCTAACAAAACTGTGGGCTAAGCTATAATGCTTGTTTCTTACTTTGTCTTGCGTCTCCACCTTGGTAGCATACTGCAACTACATAGGCACTTTAACCTTTATATTCACTCTCAATTCCTATTTTGAAGGGTCATAACGCCGTCTTTGGGACTCTTATCTTCAAAATTGTTAAATCTTTGTCCATGAAAGCATTGATTCTTTATATTCTCATCAATATGAGTTGTTTTAGCCTACATATATTTCTTGTTGCTACAGCTCGCAAAATTCACCATTAGAAACTCCTATAACATTCAAAGACCTAATAGAACTGTGGGATAAGCTATAATGCTTGTTTCTTACTTTGACCTGCGTCTGCACCTTGGTAGAAAGCTTTAACTACTTTGACACCTAAACACTTCTAATCACTCTCACTTCTATTTTGAAGGGTCATAACTACGTTTTTGGAACAATTATCTTGAAAATGATCAAATCTTTGTTAGTGAAAGCATTGATTCTTCAAATTCACATAAATAGGTGTTTTGTCATCCTCCATAGGTGTCTCTGTGCTACAACTGGCAAATTTACCATTAGAAACTCCTAAGGGATTTGATGACCTAACAGAACTGTGGGATAAGCTATAATGCTTGTTTCTTACTTTGTCTTGCGTCTCCACCTTGGTAGCATACTTCAACTACATTGACACTTTAACCTTTATATTCACTCTCAATTTCTATTTTGAAGGGTCATAACGCCGTC
Source organism: Cardamine occulta (assembly GCA_028015245.1). NCBI lineage: Eukaryota > Viridiplantae > Streptophyta > Magnoliopsida > Brassicales > Brassicaceae > Cardamine > Cardamine occulta. The sequence goes on along the minus strand of CM051375.1, from coordinate 17,684,168 downwards.
TTTAGGACTATTATCTTGAAAATGGTTAAATCATTGTCTATGAAAGCATTGATTCTTTATATTCTCATCAATATGAGTTGTTTTAGCCTACATATATTTCTCGTTGCTACAGCTCCCAAAATTCACCATTAGAAACTCCTATGACATTCAAAGACCTAATAGAACTGTGGGATAAGCTATAATGCTTATTTCTTACTTTGTCTTGCGTCTGCACCTTAGTAGACTTCTTTAACTACTTTGACACTTCAACCTTTCTATTCACTCGCATTTCTATTTAGAAGGGTCATAACTACGTTTTTGGGACTATCGTTTAAAAAATGGTCAAATCTTTGTTAGTGAAACCATTGATTCTTGAAATTCACATAAATAGGTGTTTTGTCAGCCTCCATAGGTGTCTCTCTGCTACAACTCGCAAATTTACCATTAGAAACTCCTAAGGGATTCGATCACCTAACAGAACTGTGGGATAAGCTATAATGCTTGTTTCTTACTTTGTCTTGTATCTCAACCTTGGTAGCATACTTCAACTACATTGACACTTTAACCTTTATATTCACTCTCATTTCTATTATGAAGGGTCATAACGCCGTGTTTGGGACTTTTATCTTGAAAGTGGTTAAATCTTTGCCCATGAAAGCATTGATTTTTCATATTCTCATCAATATGAGTTGTTTTAGCTTAAATATATTTCTTGTTGCTACAGCTCCCAAAATTCACCATTAGAAACTCCTATGACATTGAAAGACCTAATAGAACTGTGGGATAAGCTCTAATGCTTGTTTCTTACTTTGTCTTCATGCCTCCACCTTAGTAGCATTCTTTAACAACTTTGACAATTCAACCTTTCTATTCACTCTTATTTCAATTTAGAAGGGTCATAACTACGTTTTTGGGACAATCTTCTTGAAAATGGTTAAATCTTTGTCAATGAAAGCATTGATTCTTCATATTCTCATCAATAGGTGTTAATTTGGCCTCCATATGTGTCTTGTTGCGATAACTCTGAAATTCACCATTAGAAACTCCTATGAGATACAAAGAACTAACATAACTCTAGGATAAACTATAATGCTTGTTTTTTAGTTTGACTTGCGTCTCCACCTTGGTAGCTTGCTTTAACTACTTTGACACCTAAACACTTATATTCACTCTTATTTCTATCTTGAATGGTCATAACTACGTTATTGGAACAATTATCTTGAAAATGGTCTAATCTTTGTTAGTGAAAGCATTGATTCTTCAAATTCACATAAATTGGTGTTTTGTCAGCCTCCATAGGTGTCTCTTTTCTACAACTCGGAAATTTAATATTAGAAACTCCTAAGGGATTCAAACACCTAACAAAACTGTGGGCTAAGCTATAATGCTTGTTTCTTACTTTGTCTTGCGTCTCCACCTTGGTAGCATACTGCAACTACATAGGCACTTTAACCTTTATATTCACTCTCAATTCCTATTTTGAAGGGTCATAACGCCGTCTTTGGGACTCTTATCTTCAAAATTGTTAAATCTTTGTCCATGAAAGCATTGATTCTTTATATTCTCATCAATATGAGTTGTTTTAGCCTACATATATTTCTTGTTGCTACAGCTCCCAAAATTCACCATTAGAAACTCCTATAACATTCAAAGACCTAATAGAACTGTGGGATAAGCTATAATGCTTGTTTCTTACTTTGACCTGCGTCTCCACCTTGGTAGAAAGCTTTAACTACTTTGACACCTAAACACTTCTAATCACTCTCACTTCTATTTTGAAGGGTCATAACTACGTTTTTGGAACAATTATATTGAAAATGATCAAATCTTTGTTAGTGAAAGCATTGATTCTTCAAATTCACATAAATAGGTGTTTTGTCATCCTCCATAGGTGTCTCTGTGTCTCCACCTTAGTAGCATTCTTTAACAACTTTGACAATTCAACCTTTCTATTCACTCTTATTTCAATTTAGAAGGGTCATAACTACGTTTTTGGGACAATCTTCTTGAAAATGGTTAAATCTTTGTCAATGAAAGCATTGATCCTTCATATTCTCATCAATAGGTGTTAATTTGGCCTCCATATGTGTCTTGTTGCGATAACTCTGAAATTCACCATTAGAAACTCCTATGAGATACAAAGAACTAACATAACTCTAGGATAAACTATAATGCTTGTTTCTTAGTTTGACTTGCGTCTCCACCTTGGTAGCTTGCTTTAACTACTTTGACACCTAAACACTTATATTCACTCTTATTTCTATCTTGAATGGTCATAACTACGTTATTGGAACAAATATCTTGAAAATGGTCTAATCTTTGTTAGTGAAAGCATTGATTCTTCAAATTCACATAAATTGGTGTTTTGTCAGCCTCCATAGGTGTCTCTTTTCTACAACTCGGAAATTTAATATTAGAAACTCCTAAGGGATTCAAACACCTAACAAAACTGTGGGCTAAGCTATAATGCTTGTTTTTTACTTTGTCTTGCGTCTCCACCTTGGTAGCATACTTCAACTACATTGACACTTTAACCTTTATATTCACTCTCAATTTCTATTTTGAAGGCTCATAACGCCGTCTTTAGGACTATTATCTTGAAAATGGTTAAATCATTGTCTATGAAAGCATTGATTCTTTATATTCTCATCAATATGAGTTGTTTTAGCCTACATATATTTCTTGTTGCTCCAGCTCCCAAAATTCACCATTATAAACTCCTATGACATTCAAAGACCTAATAGAACTGTGGGATAAGCTATAATGCTTATTTCTTACTTTGTCTTGCGTCTCCACCTTAGTAGACTTCTTTAACTACTTTGACACTTTAACCTTTCTATTCACTCGCATTTCTATTTAGAAGGATCATAACTACGTTTTTGGGACTATCGTCTTAAAAATGGTTAAATCTTTGTCAATGAAAGCATTGATTCTTCATATTCTCATCAATAGGTGTTAATTTGGCCTCCATATGTGTCTTGTTGCTATAACTTTGAAATTCCCCATTAGAAACTCCTATGAGATTCCAAGAACTAACATAACTCTAGGATAAACTATAATGCTTGTTTCTTACTTTGACTTGCGTCTCCACCTTGGTAGTATGCTTTAACTACTTTGACACCTAAACACTTTTATTCACTCTCATTTCTATCTTGAAGGGTCATAACTACGTTTTTGGAACAATTATCTTGAAAATGGTATAATCTTTGCTAGTGAAAGCATTGATTCTTGAAATTGACATAAATTGGTTTTTTGTTTGCCTCCATAGGTGTCTCTTTGCTACAACTCGCAAATTTACCATTAGAAATTCCTTAGGGATTCAAACACCTAACAGAACTGTGGGCTAAGCTATAATGCTTGTTTCTTACTTTGTCTTGCGTCTCCACCTTTGTAGCATACTTCAACTACATTGATACTTTAACCTTTATATTCACTCTCATTTCTATTATGAAGGGTCATAACGCCGTGGGCTAAGCTATAATGCTTGTTTCTTACTTTGTCTTGCGTCTCCACCTTGGTAGCATACTTCAACTACATAGGCACTTTAACCTTTATATTCACTCTCAATTTCTATTTTGAAGGGTCATAACGCCGTCTTTGGGACTCTTATCTTCAAAATTGTTAAATCTTTGTCCATGAAAGCATTGATTCTTTATATTCTCATCAATATGAGTTGTTTTAGCCTACATATATTTCTTGTTGCTACAGCTCCCAAAATTCACCATTAGAAACTCCTATAACATTCAAAGACCTAATAGAACTGTGGGATAAGCTATAATGCTTGTTTCTTACTTTGACCTGCGTCTCCACCTTGGTAGAAAGCTTTAACTACTTTGACACCTAAACACTTCTAATCACTCTCACTTCTATTTTGAAGGGTCATAACTACGTTTTTGGGACAATCTTCTTGAAAATGGTTAAATCTTTGTCAATGAAAGCATTGATTCTTCATATTCTCATCAATAGGTGTTAATTTGGCCTCCATATGTGTCTTGTTGCTATAACTCTGAAATTCACCATTAGAAACTCCTATGAGATTCCAAGAACTAACATAACTCTAGGATAAACTATAATGCTTGTTTCTTACTTTGACTTGCGTCTCCACCTTGGTAGCATGCTTTAACTACTTTGACACCTAAACACTTATATTCACTCTCATTTCTATCTTGACGGGTCATAACTACGTTTTTGGTGTTAGAATTCAGAGTTTAAGTTTACTAGAAACAAGAATGAGAGTAGCTGAATGAATAATAATAAGATTGAGAATAGAGAGATTTTATTATCTCTTATGAGATTTTATTATCTCAGTAGTTGTAAAGTGTTACAATGGATTACATATTTATAGAACTCTTAAACGCAAAAATAACTAGGTGTATCTTGTAGTTCAGAGTCTAATCTATCCGTTGGGAATAGTAATAGAGCCGTTGGAGTTCAAAATAGAGCTGTTGGAGACGAAAATAATTTGGGCGTCAGTTCTGGCCTTCTCTTCTTGGGCCTCTCTTCTTTTATTCCTTGTTGGGTATTTGTTGCTTGATTAATAATCTTTGCCCATGAAAGCATTGATTTTTCATATTCTCATCAATATGAGTTGTTTTAGCTTAAATATATTTCTTGTTGCTACAGCTCGCAAAATTCACCATTAGAAACTCCTATGACATTCAAAGACCTAATAGAACTGTGGGATAAGCTCTAATGCTTGTTTCTTACTTTGACCTGCGTCTCCACCTTGGTAGAAAGCTTTAACTACTTTGACACTTAAACACATCTAATCACTCTCAATTCTATTTTGAAGGGTCATAACTACGTTTTTGGAACAATTATCTTGAAAATGGTCAAATCTTTGTTAGTGAAAGCATTGATTCTTCAAATTCACATAAATAGGTGTTTTGTCAGCCTCCATAGGTGTCTCTCTGCTACAACTCGCAAATTTACCATTAGAAACTCCTAAGGGATTCGATCACCTAAAAGAACTGTGGGATAAGCTATAATGCTTGTTTCTTACTTTGTCTTGTATCTCAACCTTGGTAGCATACTTCAACTACATTGACACATAACCTTTATATTCACTCTCATTTCTATTTTGAAGGGTCATAATACGTGTTTGGGACTATTATCTTGAAAGTGGTTAAATCTTTGCCCATGAAAGCATTGATTTTTCATATTCTCATCAATATGAGTTGTTTTAGCTTAAATATATTTCTTGTTGCTACAGCTCCCAAAATTCACCATTAGAAACTCCTATGACATTCAAAGACCTAATAGAACTGTGGGATAAGCTATAATGCTTGTTTCTTACTTTGTCTTGCGTCTCCACCTTAGTAGCATTCTTTAACAACTTTGACAATTCAACCTTTCTATTCACTCTTATTTCTATTTAGAAGGGTCATAACTACGTTTTTGGGACAATCTTCTTGAAAATGGTTAAATCTTTGTCAATGAAAGCATTGATTCTTTATATTCTCATCAATAGGTGTTAATTTGGCCTCCATATGTGTCTTGTTGCTATAACTCTGAAATTCACCATTAGAAACTCCTATGAGATTCCAAGAACTAACATAACTCTAGGATAAACTATAATGCTTGTTTCTTACTTTGACTTGCGTCTCCACCTTGGTAGCTTGCTTTAACTATTTTGACACCTAAACACTTCTATTCACTCTCATTTCTATCTTGAAGGATCATAACTACGTTTTTGGAACAATTATCTTGAAAATGGTCTAATCTTTGTTAGTGAAAGAATTGATTCTTCAAATTCACATAAATTGGTGTTTTGTCAGCCTCCATAGGTGTCTCTTTTCTACAACTCGGAAATTTAATATTAGAAACTCCTAAGAGATTCAAACACCTAACAGAACTGTGGGCTAAGGTATAATGCTCGTTTCTTACTTTGTCTTGCGTCTCCACCTTGGTAGCATACTTCAACTACATAGAAACTTTAACCTTTATATTCACTCTCAATTTCTATTTTGAAGGGTCATAACGCCGTCTTTGGGACTCTTAGCTTGAAAATGTTTAAATCTTTGTCCATGAAAGCATTGATTCTTTATATTCTCATCAATATGAGTTGTTTTAGCCTACATATATTTCTTGTTGCTACAGATCCCAAGATTCACCATTAGAAACTCCTATTGTGAGAATTGATGCAGAAATATGAACTAAGAGAATGAGAGAATTAAGAGAATAGATGCATAAAACAAATAAAGGAGAATGAGAGATTATGCAAATTAAACAAGAGCGAATAAGAGATTAATGCTGAATGTAAATAATTAAGGAGAATAGGTGATTAAGCAAGAACAATAGAGAGAGCAGCCCCTAAGGGCCATTTTAAGCCAAAGGAGGCGCAAATAATGATTAGGTTACAAGGGGAGGGGTTTCCTCCTTTTATAGTTGAAGGAGGAAGCCCTAAATAAAAAAACTGCAGCAATAATGAAACCGCATCTTACAGCACGGGATAAATAGTAATCTCGTGTCTCGGGATGAATAGTACCCGAGATGAATAGTATTCTATCTTCTTCGTGGAATGCCTTTTCTCAATAGATTCACGGGATGAATAGTAATCTCGGGTCTTGGGATGAATAGTACCCGAGAAGAATAGTACCCGGTCTTCTTCACGGAATGCCTTTTCTCAATACTCCCCCTCAAGCTTAGCCGTTGGTGAACAAAGACTAAGCTTGGACCTACATATAAGCATTACCCGTAGAAAACCTCATCATAGAAAAAACCACTTGGGAAAAAAATCTATGATGAGGAAAAGAGCATAACGCCTATGAGTAGGGGATATGATCAAGGATGAGAGTATAGCGTGAAGACTGTAAGTACCTCGATCTTCATAAAGATAGCTTTGAGCCACGTCGACTTTCCTATGCTTCTTTCTTGTCCGGTCTCTAGCTTCCGCTTCTTGTCCAGTCTCTTGCTTTCGCTTGCTTTTCACTTCCTCTTCAAGGACATAGTTTTGAAGGTATGGATGTTTTCATGTGCTTCATCTAGCTGGTCTCATGACTTGGCATTTTTTCTTTCCTCCATTTGTTTAGCTTGGCTACTCATATGCGTTTCCCGGTCTCCTCTTTTAAGGTAGCCTTCGTTTCTCCATACGGTATGCCTCGAAGTGCTTGGTTACTCCCTGACTTGCTTCGATCAGAACCTTCCCAAACGCATCATGCCTTGCCATCTTGACCACACTTCATAAACACACGCTTCATAAATACACTCGCCTTTCCTCTATAGTGCTCACATACTCCCCCTCAAGCTTGATCATGCATCAATGTATCCATCTGATCAAGCTTGTGACACGGAGAGGAAAAACTCCCCCTTGTTCCTTAGCCCTTGGTTTGAAAATCTTCACTTTTCACCAGACAGACCACTTTTCGGTAAACCAAACACAATTCGCAAACCATAACCAAGAAACACTTCATACTGGTCCCAAACGAACACTAACTCTTGTAGTTCCCTTGTGTCCAAATATCGTCACAAGCAGAGCATTGGAAGCCTTTCATCGAATAGGACACTTCTAATGAACCAACCGCTTCTTTACTTCATTTCTTCTCATGTGATCCTTTTCTTTGTCTCTAAACTTCTTGGGAGAATAGTCACGGCACTTACTCCTTTGTACCTTCATCATGAGATACAAAATTTTAAAGCAATGGCCGTGGGATTTTAAGAAGCTTAGATAAAATATAGAGTAACACATAAGAGAAATGAATTTAATGATATCAAGACGAAAACAAATTGTAACACTAAGTATGATGGAATAAGCAAGAGTTTAGAGAGTTTTCCCTTGTGGTTTATGATCCGTAAACAAGTATGGTGAGTCGGTCTTCTTGTAATGATTTTGGGAACACCTTAAGTGGATCTTCTTCTCAACATTTCTTGAGTAACACCGTTCTTTATCCATCTTATGAATATGTAAGCTCCAAGGACTTCTTTACTCTATTTCTTCTCTATGTGTCCCCTTCTTCTTTAACACTTCTCTCACCAAGAATAATCCCGGCTTTCCTTGTTTAAACCCTTCATAGAGGACTTAAATTCAGTAAGTAATTGCCATGGGGGGTTTAAGAAGGTAAAACAAATTGGGTTTGCATATTAAAGAAATAAGAGAAATAATTCACAAGACTCAAAGATATTCAAATTAATGACAAGTTCAAGTGTACTCCCTTTGGGTTGATAACTCAGATAGTGCCCCATTAGTCATGAATTGGATTGATCAATGTGATCTTCATGCATTTTATTCTTGTGATTTATACACTTTTACCTATGCATACACAAGGGTTAGTAGAAAAAAATTTCCTCTTTATGGTTCTTCACCATAAAGACTATTTACTCTCTTATGAGAGCTTGGATTTAATTATGGTCTTAGGAATTTTCAAATCATTAAGATATAAAACTCGGACCAAAATTTTATCCTTAGCAAAACTGAGATGTACCAAAGCCATATTTTGTTTCACATTCATAAGAAAGAAAGCAGACTAAGATTCATCTTTTCATTTGAAAACAAGGGATGAACAATGATTTATTTGGAAATACTTCACATAAAAATATTTTCCCAGATCAATGTTCATCTTTTGAAAACACTGATGGACTTCAAGTGCTCTATAGCAGCTAGCAATGATCTAACTCGGGTGAAAAATGATCTTAGGTGTATCTTAAACTCACAAGGAACTTTAATACGGACCATTTCACCTTAGGGAGCAAAATCATGAACCAGGGACTTCAATGCTTAGTTTACCAAGGTTTTAAATTCAAGGAATAGAAATGAAAAATAATTTAAAGGTTGAAGGAACCAAGGACTTAAAATATTTTGAAAGTAGTCCAAGGTCTGATTTTGATCAAAAGAACTTGGATTCAGCAAGGTTCTACAGCCATGAGTATCCTTAAGGTTTCCTCTCCTTATTTAAAAAGATTCAGGTTCCTCTAGGACTCTAGCTACAGATTCATCAAGGTTCTCATTCTTTTTGATTTAAAAGGAAATTGGGATTCAACATGCTCATGTAAACTCATAAGAGCTAAATGAGACATGGTTCTCTTTCCTTAAAGCCAGATTCATCATAGCTTCACACGCTTCAATCCATAAGGGTTAAGCAAATTTTACTATGGTTCTCAGCAAAAGAGGAATCAGATTCAACAAGGCCATTTCTACCCACAAGGGCATAATAAACCAGGGTTCTCTTTCCTTTAGCTGGAATCAACTCGGTTTTGAAGAAGAAGATGATTTAATTTCAGTTTATGCTTGTTTCCACAAGGAAGAAGCTTTTTACTTAAAATTTCTAAGAAAGCTTGGATGTCAGCAAAGTCATTTATACTCATAAGAGCTGAATGAACCCAGGTTCTCCTCCCTTTAATTGGAAGCTTGGATTCAGCAAGGTCATTTACGCTCATAAGAGCAAAATGAACCCAGGTTCACCTTCCTTTAACCGATTTTCAACACAGCTTTAAGACACTAAACAGATGACTTAGAGATTTCAGATGGGGTTTAAAGAGAGTAGATTAAGTGCCCAGCAAAACAATGGAATCCATGGATTAAGCGCTTGTAGCATACTTATCTCTTCTCTCTCTTGTGGTTTATTATCCACAGCCACCAAACTCATCTCTTCATTGTCAAAAGCAAAATAAAACGAACATATATATACCACGACACTAGGTGCATTAGATCTATAGAAATTAAGCACCATTCAGCGTGGTTCCCATGTTTTGAACCCCCCAACTCGCCACTCTGAATCACAAATTACAATGGATTTCACTTTTATATTCCACTGGAACTAGAAATTCATCCAAGGTTTTAAAAGGAAACAAAAAAGCGATTTTGAGTCTTATTCATAACTAACAATGACTTAGAGAAGAAAAAATGAGGCTTAGAGATGATGAGAAAAAAAAATCTGAGCCCAAGCAAACCATGGATCCAAAGACCAAAACTAGGAGCTTTCATTACCAGATTTCGTTTCTTCCCTTGTAGTTCTTTACCACACCTCACTTCCTTCCCTCATTGTCATAAAGGATCTATAAACATGGCTTGGAGAAAAGGCTGGGGCTTAAGAATGAAGAGAAAAAATTGAGCTAAGACTAAACCATTGAAATGGAGGAGGTTTTAAGCATCAGATGATTCTTTCAAGCCTCCATCCTTTCTCTTCATCGCCATCTGCTCTGATACCATGTGAGAATTGATGCAGAAATATGAACTAAGAGAATGAGAGAATTAAGAGAATAGATGCATAAAACAAATAAAGGAGAATGAGAGATTATGCAAATTAAACAAGAGAGAATAAGAGATTAATGCTGAATGTAAATAATTAAGGAGAATAGGTGATTAAGCAAGAACAATAGAGAGAGCAGCCCCTAAGGGCCATTTTAAGCCAAAGGAGGCGCAAATAATGATTAGGTTACAAGGGGAGGGGTTTCCTCCTTTTATAGTTGAAGGAGGAAGCCCTAAATAAAAAAACTGCAGCAATAATGAAACCGCATCTTACAGCACGGGATAAATAGTAATCTCGTGTCTCGGGATGAATAGTACCCGAGATGAATAGTATTCTATCTTCTTCGTGGAATGCCTTTTCTCAATAGATTCACGGGATGAATAGTAATCTCGGGTCTTGGGATGAATAGTACCCGAGATGAATAGTACCCGGTCTTCTTCACGGAATGCCTTTTCTCAATACCTATGACATTCAAAAACCTAATAGAACTGTGGGATAAGTTATAATGCTTGTTTCTTACTTTGACCTGCGTCTCCACCTTGGTAGAAAGCTTTAACTACTTTGACACCTAACCACTTCTAATCACTCTCAATTCTATTTTGAAGGGTCATAACTATGTTTTTGGAACAATTATCTTGAAAATGGTCAAATCTTTGTTAGTGAAACCATTGATTCTTGAAATTCACATAAATAGGTGTTTTGTCAGCCTCCATAGGTGTCTCTCTACTACAACTCGCAAATTTACCATTAGAAACTCCTAAGGGATTCGATCACCTAACAGAACTGTGGGATAAGCTATAATGCTTGTTTCTTACTTTGTCTTGTATTTCAACCTTGGTAGCATACTTCAACTACATTGACACTTTAACCTTTATATTCACTCTCATTTCTATTATGAAGGGTCATAACGCCGTGTTTGGGACTTTTATCTTGAAAGTGGTTAAATCTTTGCCCATGAAAGCATTGATTTTTCATATTCTCATCAATATGAGTTGTTTTAGCTTAAATATATTTCTTGTTGCTACAGCTCCCAAAATTCACCATTAGAAACTCCTATGACATTGAAAGACCTAATAGAACTGTGGGATAAGCTCTAATGCTTGTTTCTTACTTTGTCTTGCGTCTCCACCTTAGTAGCATTCTTTAACAACTTTGACAATTCAACCTTTCTATTCACTCTTATTTATATTTAGAAGGGTCATAACTACGTTTTTGGGACAATCTTCTTGAAAATGGTTAAATCTTTGTCAATGAAAGCATTGATTCTTCATATTCTCATCAATAGGTGTTAATTTGGCCTCCATATGTGTCTTGTTGCTATAACTCTCAAATTCACCATTAGAAACTTCTATGAGATTCCAAGAACTAACATAACTCTAGGATAAACTATAATGCTTGTTTCTTAGTTTGACTTGCGTCTCCACCTTGGTAGCTTGCTTTAACTACTTTGACACATAAACACTTATATTCACTCTTATTTCTATCTTGAATGGTCATAACTACGTTATTGGAACAATTATCTTGAAAATGGTCTAATCTTTGTTAGTGAAAGCATTGATTCTTCAAATTTACATAAATTGGTGTTTTGTCAGCCTCCATAGGTGTCTCTTTTCTACAACTCGGAAATTTAATATTAGAAACTCCTAAGGGATTCAAACACCTAACAAAACTGTGGGCTAAGCTATAATGCTTGTTTCTTACTTTGTCTTGCGTCTCCACCTTGGTAGCATACTTCAACTACATAGGCACTTTAACCTTTATATTCACTCTCAATTTCTATTTTGAAGGGTCATAACGCCGTCTTTGGGACTCTTATCTTCAAAATTGTTAAATCTTTGTCCATGAAAGCATTGATTCTTTACATTCTCATCAATATGAGTTGTTTTAGCCTACATATATTTCTTGTTGCTACAGCTCCCAAAATTCACCATTAGAAACTCCTATAACATTCAAAGACCTAATAGAACTGTGGGATAAGCTATAATGCTTGTTTCTTACTTTGACCTGCGTCTCCACCTTGGTAGAAAGCTTTAACTACTTTGACACCTAAACACTTCTAATCACTCTCACTTCTATTTTGAAGGGTCATAACTACGTTTTTGGAACAATTATCTTGAAAATGGTCAAATTTTTGTTAGTGAAAGAATTGATTCTTCAAATTCACATAAATAGGTGTTTTGTCATCCTCCATAGGTGTCTCTGTGCTACAACTGGCAAATTTACCATTAGAAACTCCTAAGGGATTTGATGACCTAACAGAACTGTGGGATAAGCTATAATGCTTGTTTCTTACTTTGTCTTGCGTCTCCACCTTGGTAGCATACTTCAACTACATTGACACTTTAACCTTTATATTCACTCTCAATTTCTATTTTGAAGGGTCATAACGCCGTCTTTAGGACTATTATCTTGAAAGTGGTTAAATCTTTGCCCATGAAAGCATTGATTTTTCATATTCTCATCAATATGAGTTGTTTTAGCTTAAATATATTTCTTGTTGCTACAGCTCCCAAAATTCACCATTTGAAACTCCTATGACATTGAAAGACCTAATAGAACTGTGGGATAAGCTCTAATGCTTGTTTCTTACTTTGTCTTGCGTCTCCACCTTAGTAGCATTCTTTAACAACTTTGACAATTCAACCTTTCTGTTCACTCTTATTTCTATTTAGAAGGGTCGTATTCACGTTTTTTGGTACAAGCTTCGTGAAAATGGTTAAATCTTTGTCAATGAAAGCATTGATTCTTCATATTCTCATCAATAGGTGTTAATTTGGCCTCCATATGTGTCTTGTTGCTATAACTCTGAAATTCACCATTAGAAACTCCTATGAGATTCCAAGAACTAACATAACTCTAGGATAAACTATAATGCTTGTTTCTTACTTTGACTTGCGTCTCCACCTTGGTAGCATGCTTTAACTACTTTGACACCTAAACACTTATATTCACTCTCATTTCTATCTTGACGGGTCATAAATACGTTTTTGGTGTTAGAATTCAGAGTTTAAGTTTACTAGAAACAAGAATGAGAGTAGCTGAATGAATAATAATAAGATTGAGAATAGAGAGATTTTATTATCTCTTATGAGATTTTATTATCTCAGTAGTTGTAAAGTGTTACAATGGATTACATATTTATAGAACTCTTAAACGCAAAAATAACTAGGTGTATCTTGTAGTTCAGAGTCTAATCTATCCGTTGGGAATAGTAATAGAGCCGTTGGAGTTCAAAATAGAGCTGTTGGAGACGAAAATAATTTGGGCGTCAGTTCTGGCCTTCTCTTCTTGGGCCTCTCTTCTTTTATTCCTTGTTGGGTATTTGTTGCTTGATTAATAATCTTTGCCCATGAAAGCATTGATTTTTCATATTCTCATCAATATGAGTTGTATTAGCTTAAATATATTTCTTGTTGCTACAGCTCGCAAAATTCACCATTAGTATTGAGAAAAGGCATTCCGTGAAAAGGTCGGGTACTATTCATCTCGGGTACTATTCATCCCGAGACCCGAGATTACTATTCATCCCGTGAATCTATTGAGAAAAGGCATTCTATGAAGAAGGTCGGGTACTATTCATCTCGGGTACTATTCATCCCGAGACACGAGATTACTATTCATCCCGTGCTGTAAGCTGCGGATTTATTATTGCTGCAGTTTTTTTTATTTAGGGCTTCCTCCTTCAACTATAAAAGGAGGAAACCCCTCCCCTTGTAACCTAGTTGATAATTCCGCCTCCTTTGGTCTAAAAGCCCTTAGGGGCTGCAGATTTTCATCTCTCTAGCTTCTCTCTAATTATTCATGCTTATTCTCCTTTATTTACGCTTAATCTCTTATTCTCTCTAGTTTAATTTTGGATAATCTCCCATTCTCCTTTACTTGTTTTATGCATCTATTCTCTTAATTCTTCTATTCTCTTATGTTTATTTCTGCATTTATTCTCACATGGTATCAGAGCAGATGGTGATGAAGAGAAAGGATGGAGGCTTGAAAGAATTGTTTGGTGCTTAAAACTGCCTCTCCATTTCAATGGTTTTGGCTTAGCTCAACGTTTTTTCTTCATTCTTAAGCCCCAGCCTTTTCTCCAAGCCATGTTTATAGATCCTTTATGACAATGAGGAGAAGGAAGTGAGGTGTGGTGAAGAACCACAAGAGAAGAAAAGAAATCTGTTAGCTGAAAGCTCCTAGCTGTTGGTATCTTTGGATCCATGGTTTGCTGGGCTCAGATTCTTTTCTCATCATCTCTAAGCCTCATTTGTCTTCTCTAAGTCATTGTTAGTTTTGAATAAGACTCAACATCGTTTTTTTTTTATCTTTAAAACCTTGGATGAATTTTTAGTTCCATTGGAATAGAAAAGTGAAATCCATTGTAATTTTTGATTCAGATTTGCGATTTGGGTGATTCAAAACATGGGAACCACGCTGAATGGTGCTTAATTTCTATAGATCTAATGCACCTAGTGTCGTGATATATATGTTCATTTTATTCTGCTTTTGACAATGAAGAGATGAGTTTGGTGGCTGTGGATAATAAACCACAAAAGAGAGAAAGAGATAAGTATGCTACAAGCGCTTAATCCATGGATTCATGGTTTTGCTGGGCACTTAATCTACTCTCTTTAAACCCCATCTGAAATCTCTAAGTCATCCGTTTAGTGTCTTAAAGCTGTGTTGAAAATCGGTTAAAGGAAGGTGAACCTGGGTTCATTTTGCTCTTATGAGCGTAAATGACCTTGCTGAATCCAAGCTTCCAATTAAAGGGAGGAGAACCTGGGTTCATTCAGCTCTTATGAGTGTAAATGACCTTGCTGAATCCAAGCTTCCTTGAGAAAGAGATTTATAGTAAAAGCTTATTCCTTGTGGAAACAAGCATAAACTGAAATTAAATCATCTTCTCTTCAAAAGCCGAGTTGATTCTAGCTAAAGGAAAGAGAACCCTGGTTCATTATGTCCTTGTGGGTAGAAATGGCCTTGTTGAATCCGAATTCCTCTTTTGCTGAGAACCATAGTAAAATTTGCTTAACCCTTATGGATTGAAGCATGTGATGCTATGATGAATCCGGCTTTAAGGAAAGAGAACCATGTCTCACTTAGCTCTTCTGAGTATACATGAGCATGTTGCATCCAAATTTCCCTTTTAAATCAAAAGAATGAGAACCTTGATGAATCTGTAGCTAGAGTCCTAGAGGAACCTGAATCTTTTTAAATAAGGAGAGGAAACCTTAAGGATACTCAAGGCTGTAGAACCTTGCTGAATCCAAGTTCTTTTGATCAAAATCAGACCATGGACTACTTTCAAAATATTTTAAGTCCTTGGTTCCTTCAATATTTAAATTATTTTTAATTTCGTTCCTTGAATTTAAAGCCAAAGGACCACTTCTAAGCATTGAAGTCCCTGGTTCTTGATTTTGCTCCCTAAGGTGAAGTTAGGTCCGTATGAAATTCCTTGAGAATTGAAATACACCTAAGGCCATACATCACTCGAGCCAAAAATCATGGTCCGCTTCTAAAAGCACTTAAGGCCATGATTGTTTTTCAAAAGATGAACCTTAGTCTGATTTCCTTCTTATGAATGTGGAACACATAATGACTTTGGTTCACTTGTTTTTTTCTGGATAAAGTTTTGTTTTGGGGGTTCCTATCTTTTGATAAGGGTACTCACCAAAGACAAAAGCTAAATCCTTTAGATTCCTTTGTGGTGAAGAGCCATGAAGAGAGAAATGCTAGAGCCACTAACCATTGTTGATCTTTAGCACGAAATCGCACCAACAAGGAGTGGCAAAGACCTATGGAAGACAAGGATCGGTCAATTATCATTGAAAGCCAAGAGGCATGTAGCAAATTCATCCAACGACTTAAGTGTACAATGGAGGAATTGCTAAAACCCCTTGGCCTACATCATTAAAACTGGCAAAGATTGTGCTTGGTGATCTAAGTGGGCATCCGTGAGCTCCAAGCAATATATTGATTGAGTGGTGGTAACTCATCAATGAAAAGGGAGTACTCTAATCTCTAAACTCGGATTTTGATTGAATATTTAGACTCTTGTGAATTATTGATCCCATTTCTTATATTTGTAAACCATTTTTTGCTTTAACCTTCTTAATCCCCCTGGTAACTACTTATGAATTTAAATCTTCTATGAAAGGTTTAAACAAGGAAGGCTGGGACTATTCTTGGTGAGAGGAGTGTTAATTTAGAAGAAGGGGACACATAATGAGAAATGGAGTCAAGAAGTTTTGGGAGCATGTATAGTCAACAAATGGAGGAGGAGAAGTGTCACCCAAGAACGGTTGATGAGAAGAGTAATATACTCGAGCTTGGAAAACCAAAAGCGTGAAGTTGAGAAATATGGGGAAGGATAGGAATCGGTGAATTCATTCCTTGCAGCACAAGTCAGTAAGAGGAAAGGGAAGAATTTCCTCACTAGCCTTGATTCACTCTAAGACGTAGTCCTCAAAACCATTGGTTATTGGGTTAGAACAAGGCTACAACTGTAGGTTATCTTCCTCTCCCGTGTTACAAGCTTGATCAGATGGGTACATTGATGCATGATCAAGCCTCGAGGGGGAGTATATGAGCACTATAGAGGAAAGGCGAGTGTGTTGATAAAGGCATGTGTTTATAAAGTGGGTCAAGATGGCAAGGCATGATGCTGTTTGGGAAGGTTCTGATCGAAGCAAGTCAGGCAGAACCAAGCACTCCGAGGCATACCAGTATGGAGAAACGAAGGCTACCTTACAAGAGGAGACCGGGAAACGCATATGAGTAGCCAAGCAAAACAAAAGGAGGAAAGAAACAATGACAAGTCATGAGACCAGCTAGATGAGGCACATGAAAACATCCATACCGACAAAACTATATCCTTGAAGAGGAAG
>CM051375.1:17608489-17667027 GCA_028015245.1 Cardamine occulta | reverse complement strand
CCATTCTCCTTTCCTTGTTTCATTCAGCATTCAATCTCTCATTCTCTTAGTTTATATTTCTGCATCAATTCTCACATGGTATCAGAGCAGATGGTGATGAAGAGAAAGGATGGAGGCTTGAAGGATTCGTTTGGTGCTTAAAAGTGCCTCTCCATTTCAATGGTTTTGGCTTAGCTCAACGTTTTCTCTTCATTCTTAAGCCCCAGCCTTTTCTCCAAGCCATGTTTATAGATCCTTTATGACAATGAGGAGAAGGAAGTGAGGCGTGGTGAAGAACCTCAAGAGAAGAAAAGAAATCTGTTAGCTGAAATCTCCTAGCTGTTGGTATCTTTGGATCCATGGTTTGCTGGGCTCAGATTCTTTTCTCATCATCTCTAAGCCTCATTTGTCTTCTCTAAGTCATTGTTAGTTTTGAATAAGACTCAAAATCGTTTTTTTGTTTCTCTTTAAAACCTTGGATGAATTTTTTAGTTCCATTGGAATAGAAAAGTGAAATCCATTGTAATTTTTGATTCAGATTTGCGATTTGGGTGATTCAAAACATGGGAACCATGCTGAATGGTGCATAATTTCTATAGATCTAATGCACCTAGTGTCGTGGTATATATGTTCATTTTATTCTGCTTTTGACAATGAAGAGATGAGTTTGGTGGCTGTGGATAATAAACCACAAAAGAGAGAAAGAGATAAGTATGCTACAAGCGCTTAATCTATGGATTCCATGGTTTTGCTGGGCACTTAATCTACTCTCTTTCAACCCCATCTGAAATCTCTTAGTCATCCGTTTAGTGTCTTAAAGCTGTGTTGAAAATCGGTTAAAGGAAGGTGAACCTAGGTTCATTTTGCTCTTATGAGTGTAAATGACCTTGCTGAATCCAAGCTTCCAATTAAAGGGAGGAGAACCTGGGTTCATTCAGCTCTTATGAGTGTAAATGACCTTGCTGAATCCAAGCTTCCTTGAGAAAGAGATTTATAGTAAAAGCTTCTTCCTTGTGGAAACAAGCATAAACTAAAATTAAATCATCTTCTCTTCAAAAGCCAAGTTGATTCCAGCTAAAGGAAAGAGAACCCTGGTTCATTATGCCCTTGTGGGTAGAAATGGCCTTGTTGAATCCGAATTCCTCTTTTGCTGAGAACCATAGTAAAATTTGCTTAACCCTTATGGATTGAAGCGTGTGAAGCTATGATGAATCCGGCTTTAAGGAAAGAGAACCATGTCTCATTTAGCTCTTATGAGTTTACATGAGCATGTTGAATCCAAATTTCCCTTTTAAATCAAAAGAATGAGAACCTTGATGAATCTGTAGCCAGAGTCCTAGAGGAACCTGAATCTTTTTAAATAAGGAGAGGAAACCTTAAGGATACTCATGGCTGTAGAACCTTGCTGAATCCAAGTTCTTTTGATCAAAATCAGACCTTGGACTACTTTCAAAATATTTTAAGTCCTTGGTTCCTTCAATCTTTAAATTATTTTTCATTTCTATTCCTTGAATTTAAAACATTAGACCGCTTCTAAGCATTGAAGTCCCTGGTTCATGATTTTGCTCCCTAAGGTGAAATGGTCCGTATTAAAATTCCTTGTGAGTTTAAAATACACATAAGGTCATTTTTCACCCGAGTTAAATCATGACTAGCTGCTTTAAATCACTGAAGTCCATGATTGTTTTCAAAAGATGAATATTGATCTGGGAAAATATTTTTATGTGAAGTATTTCCAAATAAATCATTGTTCATCCCTTATTTTCAAATGAAAAGATGAATCTTAGTCTGCTTTCCTTCTTATGAATGTGAAACAAAATATGGCTTTGGTACATCTCAGTTTTGCTAAGGATAAAATTTTGGTCCGAGTTTCATATCTTAATGATTTGAAAATTCCTAAGACCATAATTAAATCTAGGCTCTCATAAGAGAGTAAATAGACTTTATGGTGAAGAACCATAAAGAGGAAAAAAAAAAATTTCTACTAACCCTTGTGTATGCATAGGTAAAAGTGTATAAATCCCAAGAAGAAAATGCATGAAGATCACATTGATCAATCCAATTCATGACCAATGGGGCACTATCTGAGTTATCAACCCAAAGGGAGTACACTTGAACTTGTCATTAGTTTGAATATCTTTGAGTCTTGTGAATTATTTCTCTTATTTCTTTAATATGCAAACCCAATTTGTTTTACCTTCTTAAACCCCCCATGGCAATTACTTACTGAATTTAAGTCCTCTATGAAGGGTTTAAACAAGGAAAGCCGGGATTATTCTTGGTGAGAGAAGTGTTAAAGAAGAAAGGGACACATAGAGAAGAAATATAGTAAAGAAGTCCTTGGAGCTTACATATTCATAAGATGGATAAAGAACGGTGTTACTCAAGAAATGTTGAGAAGAAGATCCACTTAAGGTGTTCCCAAAATCATTACAAGAAGACCGACTCACCATACTTGTTTACCGGATCATAAACCACAAGGGAAAACTCTCTAAACTCTTGCTTATTCCATCATACTTAGCTTCTTAAAATCCCACGGCCATTGCTTTAAAATTTTGTATCTCATGATGAAGGTACAAAGGAGTAAGTGCCGTGACTATTCTCTCAAGAAGTTTAGAGACAAAGAAAAGGATCACATGAGAAGAAATGAAGTAAAGAAGCGGTTGGTTCATTAGAAGTGTCCTATTCGATGAAAGGCTTCCAATGCTCTGCTTGTGATGATATTTGGACACAAGGGAACTACAAGAGTTAGTGTTCGTTTGGGATCAGTATGAAGTGTTTCTTGGTTATGGTTTGCGAATTGTGTTTGGTTTACCGAAAAGTGGTATGTCTGGTGAAAAGTGAACATTTTCACACCAAGGGCTAAGGAACAAGGGCGAGTTTTTCCTCTCCGTGTCACAAGCTTGATCAGATGGATACATTGATGCATGATCAAGCTTGAGGGGGAGTATGTGAGCACTATAGAGGAAAGGCGAGTGTGTTTATGAAGCGTGTGATTATGAAGTGTGGTCAAGATGGCAAGGAATGATGCGTTTGGGAAGGTTCTGATCGAAGCAAGTCAGGCAGTAACCAAGCACTACGAGGCATACCGTATGGAGAAACGAAGGCTACCTTAAAAGAGGAGACCGGGAAACGCATATGAGTAGCCAAGCTAAACAACTGGAGGAAAGAAAAAAAATGCCAAGTCATGAGACCAGCTAGATGAGGCACATGAAAATATCCATACTGTTAAAACTATATCCTTGAAGAGGAAGTGAAAAGCAAGCTAAAGCAAGAGAGTGGACTAGAAGCGGAAGCTAGAGACCGGACAAGAAGAATCATAGGAAAGTCGACGTGGCTCAAAGCTATCTTTGAAGATCGAGGTACTTAAAGTCTTCACGCTACACTCTCATCCTTGATCATATCCCCTACTCATAGATGTTATGCTCTTTTCCTCATCATAGATTTTTTCCCAAGTGGTTTTTTCTATGATGAGGTTTTTACCGAGGTAACGCCTATGTAGGTCCAAGCTTAGTCTTTGTTCACCGATGACTAAGCTTGAGGGGGAGTATTGAGAAAAGGCATTCCGTGAAGAAGGTCGGGTACTATTCATCTCGGATACTATTCATCCCGGGACTCGAGATTACTATTCATCCCGTGAATCTATTGAGAAAAGGTATTCCATGAAGAAGGTCGGGTACTATTCATCTTGGATACTATTCATCCCGAGACACGAGATTACTATTCATCCCGTGCTGTAAGTTGCGTTTTCATTATTGCTGCAGTT
The DNA here is from genome assembly GCA_028015245.1 of Cardamine occulta. Taxonomy (NCBI): domain Eukaryota; kingdom Viridiplantae; phylum Streptophyta; class Magnoliopsida; order Brassicales; family Brassicaceae; genus Cardamine; species Cardamine occulta. The sequence goes on along the minus strand of CM051375.1, from coordinate 17,663,282 downwards.
TTTTTTTATTTAGGGCTTCCTCCTTCAACTATAAAAGGAGGAAACCCCTCCCCTTGTAACCTAATTGACAATTCCGCCTCCTTTGGTCTAAAAGCCCTTAGGGGCTGCAGTTTCTCATCTCTCTAGCTTCTCTCTAATTATTCATGCTTATTCTCCTTTATTTATGCTTAATCTCTTATTTTCTCTAGTTTAATTTTGCATAATCTCCCATTCTCTTTTCCTTGTTTCATTCAGCATTCAATCTCTCATTCTCTTAGTTTATATTTCTGCATCAATTCTCACAGCATGCTACCAAGGTGGAGAAAAAAGTCAAAGTAAGAAACAAGCATTATAGCTTATCCCAGAGTTATGTTAGTTCTTGGAATCTCATAGGAGTTTCTAATGGTGAATTTCAGAGTTATAGCAAGAAGAGACTTATGGAGACCGAATTAACACCTATTGATGAGAATATGAAAAATCAATGCTTTCATTGACAAATATTTAACCATTTTCAAGACGATAGTCCGAAACACGTAGTTATGTCTCTTCTAAATAGAAATGAAAGTGAATAGAAAGGTTGAAGTGTCAAAGTAGTTAAAGAATGCTACTAAGGTGGAGACGCAAGACAAAGTAAGAAACAAGCATTATAGCTTATCCCACATTTCTATTAGGTCTTTCAATGTCATAGGAGTTTCTTATGGTGAATTTTGGGAGTTGTAGCAAGGAGACACGTATGCAGGCTGACACAATACGTATTGATGTGAATATGAACAATCAATGCTTTCACCAACAAAGATTTGACCATTTCCATGATGATTGTCCCAAAAACATAGTTATAACCCGTCAAGATATAAATGAGAGGGAATAGAAGGATTTAGTTGTCAAAGTAGTTGAAGCATGCTACCAAGGTGGAGAAGCTAGTCAAAGTAAGAAACAAGAATTATAGCTTATCCCAGAGTTATGTTAGTTCTTGGAATCTCATAGGAGTTTCTAATGGTGAATTTCAGAGTTATAGCAAGAAGAGACATATAGAGGCCGAATTAACACCTATTGATGAGAATATGAAAAATCAATTCTTTCATTGACAAAGATTTAACCATTTTCAAGACGATAGTCCAAAAAACGTAGTTATGTCTCTTCTAAATAGAAATGAAAGTGAATAGAAAGGTTGACGTGTCAAAGTAGTTAAAGAATGCTACTAAGGTGGAGACGCAAGACAAAGTAAGAAACAAGCATTATAGCTTATCCCACAGTTCTATTAGGTCTTTCAATGTCATAGGAGTTTCTTATGGTGAATTTTGGGAGTTGTAGCAAGGAGACACCTATACAGGCTGACACAATACCTATTGATGTGAATATGAACAATCAATTCTTTCACTAACAAAGATTTGTCCATTTCCATGATGATTGTCCCAAAAACGTAGTTATAACCCTTCTAGATAGAAATGAGAGGGAATATAAGTGTTTAAGTGTCAAAGTAGTTGAAGCATGCTACCAAGGTGGAGAAGCAAGTCAAAGTAAGAAACAAGCATTATAGCTTATCCCAGAGTTATGTTAGTTCTTGGAATCTCATAGGAGTTTCTAATGGTGAATTTCAGAGTTATAGCAAGAAGAGACATATGGAGGCCGAATTAACACCTATTGATAAGAATATGAAGAATCAATGCTTTCATTGAAAAAGATTTTACCATTTTCAAGACGATAGTCCGAAAAACGTAGTTATGTCCCTTCTAAATAGAAATGAAAGTGAATAGAAAGGTTGAAGTGTCAAAGTAGTTAAAGAATGCTACTAAGGTGGAGACGCAAGACAAAGTAAGAAACAAGCATTATAGCTTATCCCACAGTTCTATTAGGTCTTTGAATCTCATAGGAGTTTCTTATGGTGAATTTTGGGAGTTTTAGTAAGGAGACACCTATGCAGGCTGACACAATACCTATTGATGTGAATATGAACAATCAATGCTTTCACTAACAAAGATTTGACCATTTCCATGATGATTGTCCCAAAAACGTAGTTATAACCCTTTAAGATAGAAATGAGAGGGAATTGTCAAAGTAGTTGAAGCATGCTACCAAGGTGGAGAAGCAAGTCAAAGTAAGAAACAAGCATTATAGCTTATCCCAGAGTTATGTTAGTTCTTGGAATCTCATAGAGTTTCTAATGGTGAATTTCAGAGTTATAGCAAGAAGACACTTATAGAGGCCGAATTAACACCTATTGATGAGAATATGAACAATCAATGCTTTCATTGACAAAGATTTAACCATTTTCAAGACGATAGTCCCACAAACGTAGTTATGTCCCTTCTAAATAAAAATGAAAGTGAATAGAACGGTTGACGTGTCAAAGTAGTTAAAGAATGCTACTAAGGTGGAGACGCAAGACAAAGTAAGAAACAAGCATTATAGCTTATCCCACAGTTCTATTAGGTCTTTCAATGTCAAAGGAGTTTCTTATGGTGAATTTTGGGAGTTGTAGCAAGGAGACACCTATGCAGGCTGACACAATACCTATTGATGTGAATATGAACAATCAATGCTTTCACTAACAAAGATTTATCCATTTCCATGATGATTGTCCCAAAAACGTAGTTATAACCCTTGAAGATAGAAATGAGAGGGAATACAAGTGTTTAAGTGTCAAAGTAGTTGAAGCATGCTACCAAGATGGAGAAGCAAGTCAAAGTAAGAAACAAGCAATATAGCTTATCCTAGAGTTATGTTAGTTCTTGGAATCTCATAGGAGTTTCTAATGGTGAATTTCAGAGTTATAGCAAGAAGAGACATATGGAGGCCGAATTAACACCTATTGATGAGAATATGAAAAATCAATGCTTTCATTGACAAAGATTTAACCATTTTCAAGACGATAGTCCGAAAAACGTAGTTATGTCCCTTCTAAATAGAAATGAAAGTGAATAGAAAGGTTGACATGTCAAAGTAGTTAAAGAATGCTACTTAGGTGGAGACGCAAGACAAAGTAAGAAATAGGCATTATAGCTTATCCCACAGTTCTATTAGGTCTTTCAATGTCATAGGATTTTCTTAAGCTGAATTTTGGGAGTTGTAGCAAGGAGACACCTATGCAGGCTGACACAATACCTATTGATGTGAATATGAACAATCAATGCTTTCACTAACAAAGATTTGTCCATTTCCATGATGATTGTCCCAAAAACGTAGTTATAACCCTTCAAGATAGAAATGAGAGGGAACAGAAGTGTTTAAGTGTCAAAGTAGTTGAAGCATTGATGTGATCATGGAGAACAATCAAATGCAGTATGAACCTGAGGAGAGCATACATGGAGTTGAGGATTTATTGGTTGTACCAAGTGGACCTATGATAAGAGCAAGAGCCAAGGCACTTCAGAATTCAATCAATGGACTTCTCACTCAAGTGCGCAATCATCAAGCATCTAAGGATTTCACAAAGTACATTGGATATCAGAATATGCTGATGGCAACACCTTCTCAAATGGATTAACAAAGAGGGTGATCCATTTGTACTCTTTTTCCTAGCCTTTGGGTTTTTCCCAATGGGTTTTTCCAAAGGAAGGTTTTAATGAGGCAAATTGGATCACTTATTCATCAAGTCCATGAGAGAACCTATCCAAAGCCCACAAAAGTTCTCTTGGCCCAAATGAAGACTTAATTTCGTGGGAAGAAGGAAGAGATATTTTCAAGCATTTTTAGTATTTTTAGTAATTTTAGTTTATTTTCAGCATTTAAGTGTGTTTAGATATTTTCTACTTCCTTGTGCTATATAAGCACGCCTAGACTATCACAAATAATCAATCAACTTTCTTTTCAACATATTTTAGAGTGAATCTCTTTTGTTCTTTTAGAACTTTCGATTGCTGTGTGTAATATCCAGCAATCAAACCTTGTCTTGTCTAGGTGTGTCATATCCTAGGAGACATTGAGGTATATCAAGAGCCTTCCGCAACTCTTGTGTGACCATTCGATCCATCATCTATCCATCTATCCATTTCCACAACTCGAAAGTATCGAATCCTTGGGAGGATCACATCAAGTGGTATCAGAGCACATTTTCGAGTTTGTATCCATTTTCTATCATCTTCTCACCTTCCCACCGTTCTTAAAACTCTTTTCTACCTTTCTGTTCTTCTATCCTAAGAGATCTAGCCCGATCTGTAGTCAAAAAAAAAAAAAAAAAAATTCTAAACACTCAAAAGGGACTGATCAACTCCTTATCTGATCAGTTTCGTGTCAGTAACGTTTTTATTCAAAAAAAAAAAAAAAAAAAAATTCCCTACATCATTTCGTGATCTGATCAATCACCTCTTCAAAAAAAAAAAAAAATCCTTGATCATTATCGTTCTATATCAATTTCCAGAAGTTTAGTCTTTTAAATCTCTCATTTTTCCAAAAAAATCTTGTCTTTTTATCTAAAATCATTCTTTGTGTTCTGCTTGTTGGTTTTCCACCAAGTTAGATTGATTAGTGTGATAAGAACTGTTGAGATTTCGCTACTAGTGAGATGATTGATGAGAGCTGAGTGAAACACTTGAGAGAAACACTTGAGGAAGAAACATTTTGTGAGTCTTTATTACTAACCATTCTGTTTGCGAGGGAAAAATAAATGGCGAGTGAAGGAGATAATTCTGATAATGCCAACAGGGAGCGTGCTTCTAGAATTCCTAATCTAGAACTGCAAGCTATCATGGGAGAAATGAGGCGATGCTGAGGACAGAACTAGGTGCAGTTCATGAGAGGATCGATAAAATCCAAGAATCTGTCCAAGGAATCTGAAGTACCACCACCATTGGTACAGCGGAAAATGTTGTTAGGAGAAGGAGACAGCAACTTAGGCAAGAAAGGGACGTGGAGGAAGATGATTATTACAGTGGAGGAAGCCGAATCTCTAATAGGACTCATCGAAGAACTAGACGTAATCACGAAGGAAGAGGCGAAATGAAGACAATATCAATGGTCTGAAGTTGAAAATACCACCATTCTATGGGCAGACTGATCCAGATGCTTAGCTAGAGGGGGAGAAAAAGATCAAGCTGGTGTTTGATTCTCAAACATATTCGAATACAAGAAGGTCCAACTTGCCGAACCGAATTCTATGATTATGCCATCAACTGGTGGGATCAAATTGTGACTAGTAGGAAACGTGAATCGGGAACCACGTGGGAGACTTGGGAGGGGATGAAAAATCTGATGAGAAAGAGGTTTGTTCCGAGTCATTACCACCGGAGTTGCATCAAAGGCTTAGGAGATTAAGCCAAGGGCGTAAAAGTGTGGATGAAGATTTCCAAGAAATGGCGTCTCCTATGATCAAAGCCGACATAGAAGAAGATTCTGAAGCAACAATGGCAAGGTTCCTTAGTGGTTTGTCCCGTGACATCCAAGACCGAATGGAGCTACAAACATACAAAGATTTAGAGGAAATGCTACATAAGGCTGTGCTAGTAGAACAACAAATCAAGAGGAGGGTAGCTCTAAAACGTCATATGGGGCTGGAGCATCTCATGCTAGGGCCACTTATCATAAAGAGGACAAAACTATTGCTAAACCAAAGACCGAGTCAAGACCATTCACCACCAATCCGAACCCCAAAGGTAAAACCGAGGCAGCCCCTTTTAAAACTAGAGAAGTTCGATGTTTTAAGTGTCAGGGGGGGGGGCACTACGCCAATGAATGTATTAACAAGAAGATTATGATTCTCTTGGAGAATGGGGAGATTGAAACTGAGGAAGAGGAGGAGAATGATTCAGCCTCGGAAGAAGAAGAGCAAGTGGAGTTACCAGCCGTTGGAGAGCTTTTGGTTACACGGAGATCATTGAGTATTCAAACTAAGGTAAATGAACACGATCAAAGAGAAAATTTATTTCATACTAGATGCATTGTTGAAGGAAAGGTTTGCAGCCTTATAATTGATGGAGGAAGCTGCACCAACGTAGCTAGTGAAACAATGGTGAGGAAGTTAGGGTTGAAAGTCATTGAGCATCCGAAGCCTTATAAGCTTCAATGGCTGAATGATGCTGGTGAGATGGCGGTGAACAGCCAAGTATTGGTTCCCATAACCATAGGCAAATATGAGGACGAAATTTTGTGTGATATTCTACCTATGGAGGCTGGCCACATCTTACTTGGAAGACCATGGCAGTTTGATAGAAGGGTTTTGCATGATGGTTTCACCAATAGGTATTCTTTTGAGTACAAAGGCCAGAAAACAGTCCTTGCTCCTCTAGCACCACACGAAGTTTACCAAGACCAGATCCAGCTGAAACAACAAGGAAAAACAACTGTGAGTGACCCCCTAAACACTTCACCACAAAAAGAAAAAGAGAGTTTGAGAAAAAACCAAGAAAAAGGCCCTGAGAGTAAACCCGTGAGGCATTCTAACTTCTTTGTGAGATCTAATGTGGTTAAGAGAGCTCTGTTCTCTAAACAACCCATTCTTCTATTTGTTTACAAAGAAGCACTTATGAATCATACTAATCTCTCACCAGAATTGCCGAGTAAGGTTACTTCTTTTTGCGAGGAATTTGAAGACATCTTTCCGGAGGAAAACCCCAAAGGATTACCACCTATCCCCGGGATTGAGCACCAAATAGATTTCGTGCCGGAGCTTCACTTCCCAACAGGCCAGCTTATAGAACCAACCCGGTTGAGACCAAGGAGTTGCAAAAACAAGTGAGCGAACTCATGGACAAGGGTTACATCCGAGAGAGCATGAGCCCTTGTGCTGTGCTGGTTCTACTTGTACCAAAGAAGGATGGAACATGGAGGATGTGTATTGATTGTCGAGCCATCAACAACATAACAGTTAAGTATCGCCATCCTATTCCTCGTTTAGACGATATGCTAGATGAACTCTATGGCTCTAGTGTGTTTTCTAAAATTGATCTTAAAAGTGGATATCACCAAATTCGCATGAAAGAGGGTGATGAGTGGAAAACAGCTTTTAAAACAAAACATGGATTATATGAGTGGTTAGTAATGCCTTTTGGATTAACTAATGCACCCAGCACTTTCATGAGATTAATGAACCATGTCTTAAGAGCTTTCATTGGAGTTTTTGTTGTTGTCTACTTTGATGACATTCTGGTTTATAACAAAAACTTAGAGGATCATATTGAGCATCCGAAATCTGTTTTAGAAGTTCTAAGGAAAGAAAAGTTGTTTGCTAACCTAAAGAAGTGTACCATTTGCACGGATAATCTTGTGTTTCTAGGTTTTGTTGTGAGTGCACAGGTATACAGGTTGATGAAGAAAAAGTGAGAGCTATCCGTGAATGGCCAAGTCCTAGTATCGTGAGCTAGTGAGGAGTTTCCATGGACTTGCTGGATTCTATAGGAGATTTGTGAAAGATTTTAGCACCATAGCTGCTCCACTTACTGAAGTGATCAAGAAGAGTGTGGGATTCAAATGGGAAGAAGCACAAGAAAAAGCATTCCAAACCTTGAAGGAGAAACTTACCAATGCACCCCTTTTGTCTTTACCAGATTTTATGAAAACTTTTGAAATTGAATGTGATGCATATGGTGTAGGTATTGGTGCGGTTTTGATGCAAGAGAAGAAGCCCATTGCCTTTTTCAGTGAGAAGCTTGGAGGAGCCACTTTGAACTATCCGACCTACGACAAAGAGTTGTATGCCTTGGTCCGGGCTTTGCAAACATGGCAGCACTACCTATGGCCAAAGGAGTTCGTCATCCATACTGATCATGAGTCCTTAAAGCATTTGAAAGGTCAGCAAAAGCTTAACAAACGGCATGCTAGGTGGATAGAGTTCATTGAAACATTTCCGTATGTAATCAAGTACAAAAAAGGTAAAGAAAACGTTGTTGCCGATGCCTTATCTCGGAGGTATGTTTTGATTACTACTTTGGATGCTAAGTTGTTAGGTTTTGAGCAACTAAAAGGGTTATACGAGATTGATTCTGAATTTCAAGAAATTTACAAGTCTTGTGTTAAATTTGCTTTTGGGAAGTATTTTAGGCATGAAGGATTCTTATTCTATGAAAATCGTTTGTGTGTGCCTAATTGCTCTGTGAGAGATTTGCTAGTTAGGGAAGCGCATGGAGGAGGCTTAATGGGACATTTTGGAATTGCTAAGACTCTCAAAGTACTGCAAGAGCATTTCTATTGGCGCGATATGAAGAGAGATGTGGAGAGAGTCATGGAAGATGTGTCACTTGCAAACAAGCCAAATCAAAGGTACAGTCTCAAGGTTTGTACACGCCTTTACCAATCCCTACTCAGCCCTGGAATGACATATCTATGGATTTTGTGCTTGGATTGCCTAGAACTAGGACTGGAAAAGACTCCATCTTTGTTGTTGTTTATAGGTTTTCTAAGATGGCACATTTCATTGCTTGTCATAAAACTGATGATGCTTCTCATGTAGCTAACTTGTTCTTTAAAGAGATAGTTAGGATTCATGGCATGCCCAGAACTATTGTTAGTGATAGGGACACTAAGTTCTTGAGCTACTTTTGGAAAACACTTTGGTCTAAGCTAGGAACTAAGTTGTTATTTTCAACTACTTGTCATCCTCAATCTGATGGGCAAACTGAAGTTGTGAACAGAACTTTGTCTACTCTTTTACGTGCCTTGATCAAAAAGAACTTGAAAACTTGGGAAGATTGTTTGCCGCATGTTGAATTTGCATATAATCGCTCAATGCATTCAGCTACAAAGTTTTCTCCATTCGAAATTGTCTATGGATTTAATCCTATTTCTCCTTTGGATCTAACCCCTTTACCTTTGAGTGAAAGAGCAAGCATAGATGGGAAAAAGAAAGCTGAACTTGTTAAACAGATCCATGAGAAAGCTCGGAAGAACATAGAGGAGAAAACCAAACAATATGAAAAATATGCCAACAAGGGCCGGCATAAGCAGAGACCTAGTGTGGATACATTTGAGGAAAGAAAGATTTCCAGCTGAAAGGAAGTCCAAACTAAAACCAAGAATTGATGGACCATTCCGAGTCACAAAGAGGATCAGTGACAATGCTTACCAACTTGATCTACAAGGTAAGTACAAAGTGAGTTCTAGTTTTAATGTTACTGACTTAATTCCCTTTGTTGCAGATGAACACGATTTGAGGTCAAATCCTTTTCAAGAAGAGGGGGATGATGTGATCATGGAGAACAATCAAATGCAGCATGAACCTGAGGAGAGCATACATGGAGTTGAGGATTTATTGGTTGTACCAAGTGGACCTATGACAAGAGCAAGAGCCAAGGCACTTCAGAATTCAATCAATGGACTTCTCACTCAAGCGCAATCATCAAGCATCTAAGGATTTCACAAAGTACATTGGATATCAGAATATGCTGATGGCAACACCTTCTCAAATGGATTAACAAAGAGGGTGATCCATTTGTACTCTTTTTCCTAGCCTTTGGGTTTTTCCCAATGGGTTTTTCCAAAGGAAGGTTTTAATGAGGCAAATTGGATCACTTATTCATCAAGTCCATGAGAGAACCTATCCAAAGCCCACAAAAGTTCTCTTGGCCCAAATAAAGACTTAATTTCGTGGAAGCTGAAGAAGGAAGAGATATTTTCAAGCATTTTTAGTATTTTTAGTAATTTTAGTTTATTTTCAGCATTTAAGTGTGTTTAGATATTTTCTACTTCCTTGTGCTATATAAGCACGCCTAGACTATCACAAATAATCAATCAACTTTCTTTTCAACATATTTTAGAGTGAATCTCTTTTGTTCTTTTAGAACTGTCGATTGCTTGGTGTGTAATATCCAGCAATCAAACCTTGTCTTGTCTAGGTGTGTCATATCCTAGGAGACATTGAGGTATATCAAGAGCCTTCCGCAACTCTTGTGTGACCATTCGATCCATCATCTATCCATCTATCCATTTCCACAACTCGAAAGTATCGAATCCTTGGGAGGATCACATCAAGCATGTATCTCCTTTAGGGGCTGCAGATTCTCATCTCTCTAGCTTCTCTCTAATTATTCATGCTTATTCTCCTTTATTTATGCTTAATCTCTTATTCTCTCTAGTTTAATTTTGCATAATCTCCCATTCTCCTTTCCTTGTTTCATTCAGCATTCAATCTCTCATTCTCTTAGTTTATATTTCTGCATCAATTCTCACATGGTATCAGAGCAGATGGTGATGAAGAGAAAGGATGGAGGCTTGAAGGATTCGTTTGGTGCTTAAAAGTGCCTCTCCATTTCAATGGTTTTGGCTTAGCTCAACGTTTTCTCTTCATTCTTAAGCCCCAGCCTTTTCTCCAAGCCATGTTTATAGATCCTTTATGACAATGAGGAGAAGGAAGTGAGGCGTGGTGAAGAACCACAAGAGAAGAAAAGAAATCTGTTAGCTGAAATCTCCTAGCTGTTGGTATCTTTGGATCCATGGTTTGCTGGGCTCAGATTCTTTTCTCATCATCTCTAAGCCTCATTTGTCTTCTCTAAGTCATTGTTAGTTTTGAATAAGACTCAAAATCATTTTTTTGTTTCTCTTTAAAACCTTGGATGAATTTTTTAGTTCCATTGGAATAGAAAAGTGAAATCCATTGTAATTTTTGATTCAGATTTGCGATTTGGGTGATTCAAAACATGGGAACCATGCTGAATGGTGCGTAATTTCTATAGATCTAATGCACCTAGTGTCGTGGTATATATGTTCATTTTATTCTGCTTTTGACAATGAAGAGATGAGTTTGGTGGCTGTGGATAATAAACCACAAAAGAGAGAAAGAGATAAGTATGCTACAAGCGCTTAATCTATGGATTCCATGGTTTTGCTGGGCACTTAATCTACTCTCTTTCAACCCCATCTGAAATCTCTTAGTCATCCGTTTAGTGTCTTAAAGCTGTGTTGAAAATCGGTTAAAGGAAGGTGAACCTAGGTTCATTTTGCTCTTATGAGTGTAAATGACCTTGCTGAATCCAAGCTTCCAATTAAAGGGAGGAGAACCTGGGTTCATTCAGCTCTTATGAGTGTAAATGACCGTGCTGAATCCAAGCTTCCTTGAGAAAGAGATTTATAGTAAAAGCTTCTTCCTTGTGGAAACAAGCATAAATTAAAATTAAATCATCTTCTCTTCAAAAGCCAAGTTGATTCTATTGAGAAAAGGCATTCCGTGAAGAAGGTCGGGTACTATTCATCTCGGATACTATTCATCCCGAGACCTGAGATTACTATTCATCCTGAGACCCGAGATTACTATTCATCCCGTGAATCTATTGAGAAAAGGCATTCAATGAAGAAGGTCGGGTACTATTCATCTCGGATACTATTCATCCCGAGACACGGATTACTATTCATCCCGTGCTGTAAGCTGCATTTTCATTATTGCTGCAGTTTTATTTTATTTAGGGCTTCCTCCTTCAACTATAAAAGGAGGAAACCCCTCCCCTTGTAACCTAATCACTATTTGCGCCTCCTTTGGCTTAAAATGGCCCTTAGGGGTTGCTCTCTCTATGGTTCTTGCTTAATCACCTATTCTCCTTAATTATTTACATTCAGCATTAATCTCTTATTCTCTCTTGTTTAATTTGCATAATCTCTCATTCTCCTTTACTTGTTTTATGCATCTATTCTCTTAATTCTCTCATTCTCTTATATCTATTTCCGCATTTAATCTCACATGGTATCAGAGCAGATGGTGATGAAGAGAAAGGATGGAGGCTTGAAGGAATCGTTTGGTGCTTAAAACTGCCTCTCCATTCAATGGTTTTGGCTTAGCTCAACGTTTTCTCTTCATTCTTAAGCCCCAGCCTTTTCTCCAAGCCATGTTTATAGATCCTTTATGACAATGAGGAGAAGGAAGTGAGGCGTGGTGAAGAACCACAAGAGAAGAAAAGAAATATGTTAGCTGAAAGCTCCTAGCTGTTGGTATCTTTGGATCCATGGTTTGCTGGGCTCAGATTCTTTTCTCATCATCTCTAAGCCTCATTTGTCTTCTCTAAGTCATTGTTAGTTTTGAATCAGACTCAAAATCGTTTTTTTGTTTCTCTTTAAAACCTTGGATGAATTTTTTAGTTCCATTGGAATAGAAAAGTGAAATCCATTGTAATTTTTGATTCAGATTTGCGATTTAGGTGATTCAAAACATGGGAACCACGTTGAATGGTGCTTAATTTCTATAGATCTAATGCACCTAGTGTCGTGGTATATATGTTTGTTTTATTCTGCTTTTGACAATGAAGAGATGAGTTTGGTGGCTGTGGATAATAAACCACAAAAGAGAGAAAGAGATAAGTATGCTACAAGCGCTTAATCCATGGATTCCATGGTTTTGCTGGGCACTTAATCTACTCTCTTTCAACCCCATCTGAAATCTCTAAGTCATCCATTTAGTGTCTTAAAGCTGTGTTGAAAATCGGTTAAAGGAAGGTGAACCTGGGTTCATTCAGCTCTTATGAGTGTAAATGACCTTGCTGAATCCAAGCTTCCTTGAGAAAGAGACTTATAGTAAAAGCTTCTTCCTTGTGGAAACAAGCATAAACTAAAATTAAATCATCTTCTCTTCAAAAGCCGAGTTGATTCCAGCTAAAGGAAAGAGAACCCTGGTTCATTATGCCCTTGTGGGTAGAAATGGCCTTGTTGAATCCGAATTCCTCTTGAGAACCATAGTAGATTTCGCATAACCCTTATTGATTGTAGCATGTGAAGCTATGATGAATCCGGCTTTAAGGAAAGAGAACCATGTCTCATTTAGCTCTTATGAGTATACATGAGCATGTTGAATCCAAATTTCCCTTTTAAATCAAAAGAATGAGAACCTTGATGAATCTGTAGCTAGGGTCCTAGAGGAATCTGAATCCTTTTAAATAAGGAGAGGAAACCTTAAGGATACTCATGGCTGTAGAACCTTGCTGAATCCAAGTTCTTTTGATCAAAATCAGACCTTGGACTACTTTCAAAATATTTTAAGTCCTTGGTTCCTTCAATATTTAAATTATTTTTAATTTTTATTCCTTGAATTTAAAGCCGAAGGACCACTTCTAAGTGTGAGAATTGAATGCGGAAATATAAACTAAGAGATTGAGAGATTGAATTCTGAATGAAACAAGTAAAGGAGAATAGGAGATTATGCAAATTAAACTAGAGAGAATAAGAGATTAATGCTGAATGTAAATGATTAAGGAGAATCAGAGATTAAGCAAGAAAATGGAGAGAGCAGCCCCTAAGGGCCATTTTAAGCCAAAGGAGGCGCAAATAGTGATTAGGTTACAAGGGGAGGGGTATCCTCCTTTTATAGTTGAAGGAGGAAGCCCTAAATAAAAAAACCGCAGAATAATGAAACCGCAGCTACAAGACCGGATGAATAGTAATCTCGTCTCGAATGAATAGTACCCGAGATAAATAGTACCCGATCTTCTTCATAGAATGCCTTTTTCAATAGATTCACGGATGAATAGTAATCTCGGTCTCGGATGAATAGTACCGAGATGAATAGTACCCCGTCTTCTATGGAATGCCTTTTCTCAATATCTCCCAAGCTTAGCCATCGGTAAACAAAGACTAAGCTTGGACCTACATAGGCGTGACCTCGTTAAAAACCTCATCATAGAAAAAACCACTTGGGAAAAAAATCTATGATGAGGAAAAGAGCATAACGCCTATGAGGAGGGGATATGGTCAAGGATGTGAGTGAAGCGTGAAGACTGTAAGTACCTCGATCTTCAAAGATAGCTTTGAGCCACGTTGACTTTCCTATGCTTCTTCTTGTCCGGTCTCTAGCTTCCGCTTCTTGTCCAGTCTCTTGCTTTAGCTTGCTTTTCACTTCTTCTTCAAGGACATAGTTTTGACGGTATGGATGTTTTCATGTGCTTCATCTAGCTGGTCTCATGACTTGGCATTTTTTCTTTCCTCTATTTGTTTAGCTTGGCTACTCATATGCGTTTTCCGGTCTCCTCTTTTAAGGTAGCCTTCGTTTCTCCATACGGTATGCCTCGAAGTGCTTGGTTACTCCCTGACTTGCTTCGATCAGAACCTTCCCAAACGCATCATACCTTGCCATCTTGACCACACTTCAGAAACACATGCCTTTATCAACACACTCGCCTTTCCTCTATAGTGCTCACATACTCCCCCTGAAGCTTGATCATGCATCAATGTACCCATCTGATCAAGCTTGTAACACAGAGAGGGAAGATAACCACAGTTCTAGCCTTGTTCACAACCCAATAACCAATGGTTTTGAGGACTACGTCTTAGAGTGAATCAAGGCTAGTGAGGGAATTCTTTCCCTTTCCTTTTACTGACTTGTGCTACAAGGAATGAATATACCGATTCCTATCCTTCCCACATATTTGTCAACTTCACGCTTTGGTTTTTCCAAGCTCAGTGTATAGCTCTGCTCATCAACCGTTCTTGGGTGACATTTCTCCTCCTCCATTTGCTTGACTATACATGCTCCCAAAACTTCTTGACTCCATTTCTCATTATGTGCCCCCTTCTTCTAAATTAACACTCCTTTCACCAAGAATTGTCCCAGCCTTCCTTGTTTAGACCTTTCATAGAAGATTTAAATTCATAAGTAGTTACTAAGGGAATTAAGAAGGTTAAAGCAAAAAAATGGTTTACAAATATAAGAAATGAGATCAAGAATTCACAAGAGTCTAAATATTCAATCAACATACGAGTTTAGAGATTAGAGTACTCCCTTTTCATTGATGAGTTACCACCACTCAGTCAATATATTGCTTGGAGATCACGGATGCCACACTTAGATCACCAAGCACATTCTTTGCCAGTTTTAATGATGCAGACCATGGGGTTTTAGCAATTCCTCCATTGTACACTTAAGTCGTTGGATGAATTTGCTACATGCCTCTTGGCTGTCAATTACACTTGACCGATCCTTATCTTCCATAGGTCTTTTCCACACTTTGTTGATGCTATTTCCTGCTAAGATCAACAATGGTTAGTGGCTCTAGCATTTCTCTCTTCATGGCTCTTCACCACAAAGGAATCTAAAGGATTTAGCTTTTGTCTTTGGTGAGTACCCTTATCAAAAGATAGGAACCCCCAAAACAAAACTTTATCCAAAAAAAAAACAAGTGAACCAAAGTCATTATGTGTTCCACATTCATAAGAAGGAAATCAGACTAAGGTTCATCTTTTGAAAAACAATCATGGCCTTAAGTGCTTTCTTGAAGCGGACCATGATTTTGGTTCGGGTGATGTATGGCCTTAGGTGTATTTCAATTCTCAAGGAATTTCATACGGACCTAACTCACCTTAGGGAGCAAAATCAAGAACCAGGGACTTCACTGCTTAGAAGTGGTCCTTTGGCTTTAAATTCAAGGAACAGAAATTAAAAATAATTTAAATATTGAAGGAACCAAGGACTTAAAATATTTTGAAAGTAGTCCAAGGTCTGATTTTGATCAAAAGAACTTGGATTCAGCAAGGTTCTACAGCCATGAGTATCCTTAAGGTTTCCTCTCCTTATTTAAAAAGATTCAGGTTCCTCTAGGACTCTAGCTACAGATTCATCAAGGTTCTCATTCTTTTGATTTAAAAGGGAAATTTGGATGCAACATGCTCATGTATACTCAGAAGAGCTAAGTGAGACATGGTTCTCTTTCCTTAAAGCCGGATTCATCATAGCATCACATGCTTCAATCCATAAGGGTTAAGCAAATTTTACTATGGTTCTCAGCAAAAGAGGAATTCGGATTCAACAAGGCCATTTCTACCCACAAGGACATAATGAACCAGGGTTCTCTTTCCTTTAGCTAGAATCAACTCGGCTTTTGAAGAGAAGATGATTTAATTTCAGTGTATGCTTGTTTCCACAAGGAAGAAGCTTTTACTATAAATCTCTTTCTCAAGGAAGCTTGGATTCAGCAAGGTCATTTACACTCATAAGAGCTGAATGAACCCAGGTTCTCCTCCCTTTAATTGGAAGCTTGGATTCAGCAAGGTCATTTACGCTCATAAGAGCAATTTCCTTTAACCGATTTTCAACACAGCTTTAAGACTCTAAACGGATGACTTAGAGATTTCAGATGGGGTTTAAAGAGAGTAGATTAAGTGCCCAGCAAAACCATGAATCCATGGATTAAGCGCTTGTAGCATACTTATCTCTTTCTCTCTTTTGTGGTTTATTATCCACAGCCACCAAACTCATCTCTTCATTATCACGACACTAGGTGCATTAGATCTATAGAAATTAAGCACCATTCAGCGTGGTTCCCATGTTTTGAATCACCCAAATCGCAAATCTGAATCAAAAATTACAATGGATTTCACTTTTCTATTCCAATGGAACTAAAAATTCATCCAAGGTTTTAAAGATAAAAAAACAATTTTGAGTCTTATTCAAAACTAACAATGACTTAGAGAAGACAAATGAGGCTTAGAGATGATGAGAAAAGAATCTGAGCCCAGCAAACCATGGATCCAAAGATACCAACAGCTAGGAGCTTTCACCTAACAGAGTTTTCTTTTCTTTCTTGTTGGTTCTTCACCACGCCTCACTTCCTTCTCCTCATTGTCATAAAGGATCTATAAACATGGCTTGGAGAAAAGGCTGGGGCTTAAGAATGAAGAGAAAACGTTGAGCTAAGCCAAAACCATTGAAATGGAGAGGCAGTTTTAAGCACCAAACGATTCTTTCAAGCCTCCATCCTTTCTCTTCATCACCATCTGCTCTGATACCATGTGAGAATTGAATGCGGAAATATAAACTAAGAGATTGAGAGATTGAATTCTGAATGAAACAAGTAAAGGAGAATAGGAGATTATGCAAATTAAACTAGAGAGAATAAGAGATTAATGCTGAATGTAAATGATTAAGGAGAATCAGAGATTAAGCAAGAAAATGGAGAGAGCAGCCCCTAAGGGCCATTTTAAGCCAAAGGAGGCGCAAATAGTGATTAGGTTACAAGGGGAGGGGTTTCCTCCTTTTATAGTTGAAGGAGGAAGCCCTAAATAAAAAAACTGCAGCAATAATGAAACCGCAGCTTACAGCACCGGATGAATAGTAATCTCGTGTCTCGGAATGAATAGTACCCGAGATAAATAGTACCCGATCTTCTTCATAGAATGCCTTTTCTCAATAGATTCACGGGATGAATAGTAATCTCGGGTCTCGGGATGAATAGTACCCGAGATGAATAGTACCCGGTCTTCTTCATGGAATGCCTTTTCTCAATACTAAGCATTGAAGTCCCTGGTTCTTGATTTTGCTCCCTAAGGTGAGTTAGGTCTGTATGAAATTCCTTGAGAATTGAAATACACCTAAGGCCATACATCACCCGAGCCAAAATCATGGTCCGCTTCTAGAAAGCACTTAAAGCCATGATTGTTTTTCTAAAGATGAACTTTAGTCTGATTTCCTTCTTATGAATGTGGAACACATAATGACTTTGGTTCACTTGTTTTTTTCTGGATAAAGTTTTGTTTTGGGGGTTCCTATCTTGTGATAAGGTTACTCACCAAAGACAAAAGCTAAATCTTTTAGGTTCCTTTGTGGTGAAGAGCCATGAAGAGAGAAATGCTAGAGCCACTAACCATTGTTGATCTTAGCAGGAAATAACATCAACAAGGTGTGGAAAAGACCTATGGAAGATAAGGATCGGTCAATTATAATTGACAGCCAAGAGGCATGTAGCAAATTCATCCAACGACTTAAGTGTACAATGGAGGAATTGCTAAAACCCCTTGGTCTGCATCATTAAAACTGGCAAAGAATGTGCTTGGTGATCTAAGTGTGGCATCCATGATCTCCAAGCAATATATTGATTGAGTGGTGGTAACTCATCAATGAAAAGAGAGTACTCTAATCTCTAAACTTGTATTTTGATTGAATATTTAGACTCTTGTGAATTATTGATCTCATTTCTTATATTTGTAAACCAATTTTTGCTTTAACCTTCTTAATCCCCCTGGTAACTACTTATGAATTTAAATCTTCTATGAAAGGTTTAAACAAGGAAGGCTGGGACAATTCTTGGTGAAAGGAGTGTTAATTTAGAAGAAGGGGACACATAATGAGAAATGGAGTCAAGAAGTTTTGGGAGCATGTATAGTCAGCAAATGGAGGAGGAGAAGTGTCACCCAAGAACGATTGATGAGAAGAGCTATACACTGAGTTTGGAAAAACCAAAGCGTGAAGTTGAGAAATATGTGGGAAGGATAGGAATCGGTGAATTCATTCCTTGCAGCACAAGTCAAGAAGAGGAACGGCAAGAATACACTCACTAGCCTTGATTCACTATAAGACGTAGTCCTCAAAACCATTGGTTATTGGGTTGTGAACAAGGCTACAACTGTGGTTATCTTCCCTCTCTGTGTTACAAGCTTGATCAGATGGGTACATTGATGCATGATCAAGCTTGAGGGGGAGTATGTGAGCACTATAGAGGAAATGCGAGTGTGTTGATAAAGGCATGTGTTTATGAAGTGTGGTCAAGATGGCAAGGCATGATGCGTTTGGGAAGGTTCTGATCGAAGCAAGTCAGGCAGTAACCAAGCACTTCGAGGCATACTGTATGGAGAAACGAAGGCTACCTTAAAAGAGGAGACTGGGAAACGCATATGAGTAGCCAAACTAAACAAATGGAGGAAAGAAAAAAATCCCAAGTCATGAGACTAGCTAGATGAGGCACATGAAAATATCCATACCGTCAAAACTATATCCTTGAAGAGGAAGTGAAAAGCAAGCTAAAGCAAGAGACTGGACAAGAAGCGAAAGCTAGAGACCGGACAAGAAGAAGCATAGGAAAGTCGACGTGGCTCAAAGCTATCTTTGAAGATCGAGGTACTTAAAGTCTTCACGCTACACTCTCATCCTTGATCATATCCCCTACTCATAGACGTTATGCTCTTTTCCTCATCATAGATTTTTTTCCCAAGTGGTTTTTTCTATGATGAGGTTTTTACCGAGGTAACGCCTATGTAGGTCCAAGCTTAGTCTTTGTTCACCGACGACTAAGCTTGAGGGGGAGTATTGAGAAAAGGCATTCCGTGAAGAAGGTCGGGTACTATTCATCTCGGATACTATTCATCCCGAGACCTGAGATTACTATTCATCCTGAGACCCAAGATTACTATTCATCCCGTGAATCTATTGAGAAAAGGCATTCAATGAAGAAGGTCGGGTACTATTCATCTCGGATACTATTCATCCCGAGACACGGATTACTATTCATCCCGTGCTGTAAGCTGCATTTTCATTATTGCTGCAGTTTTTTTTTATTTAGGGCTTCCTCCTTCAACTATAAAAGGAGGAAACCCTCCCCTGTAACCTAATCACTATTTGCGCTCCTTTGGCTTAAAATAGCCCTTAGGGCTGCTCTCTCTATTGTTCTTGCTTAATCACCTATTCTCCTTAATTATTTACATTCAGCATTAATCTCTTATTCTCTCTTGTTTAATTTGCATAATCTCTCATTCTCCTTTACATGTTTTATGCATCTATTCTCTTAATTCTCTCATTCTCTTATATCTATTTCCGCATTTAATCTCACAGATTCCAGCTAAAGGAAAGAGAACCCTGGTTCATTATGCCCTTGTGGGTAGAAATGGCCTTGTTGAATCCGAATTCCTCTTTTGCTGAGAACCATAGTAAAATTTGCTTAACCCTTATGGATTGAAGCGTGTGAAGCTATGATGAATCCGGCTTTAAGGAAAGAGAACCATGTCTCATTTAGCTCTTATGAGTTTACATGAGCATGTTGAATCCAAATTTCCCTTTTAAATCAAAAGAATGAGAACCTTGATGAATCTGTAGCCAGAGTCCTAGAGGAACCTGAATCTTTTTAAATAAGGAAAGGAAACCTTAAGGATACTCATGGCTGTAGAACCTTGCTGAATCCAAGTTCTTTTGATCAAAATCAGACCTTGGACTACTTTCAAAATATTTTAAGTCCTTGGTTCCTTCAATCTTTAAATTATTTTTCATTTATATTCCTTGAATTTAAAACCTTGGACCGCTTCTAAGCATTGAAGTCCCTGGTTCATGATTTTGCTCCCTAAGGTGAAATGGTCCGTATTAAAATTCCTTGTGAGTTTAAAATACACATAAGGTCATTTTTCACCCGAGTTAAATCATGACTAGCTGCTTTAAAGCACTGAAGTCCATGATTGTTTTCAAAAGATGAATATTGATCTGGGAAAATATTTTTATGTGAAGTATTTCCAAATAAATCATTGTTCATCCCTTATTTTCAAATGAAAAGATGAATCTTAGTCTGCTTTCCTTCTTATGAATGTGAAACAAAATATGGCTTTGGTACATCTCAGTTTTGCTAAGGATAAAATTTTGGTCCGAGTTTCATATATTAATGATTTGAAAATTCCTAAGACCATAATTAAATCCAGGCTCTCATAAGAGAGTAAATAGTCTTTATGGTGAAGAACCATAAAGAGGAAAAAAAAAAATTTCTACTAACCCTTGTGTATGCATAGGTAAAATTGTATAAATCCCAAGAAGAAAATGCATGAAGATCACATTGACCAATCCAATTCATGACCAATGGGGCACTATCTGAGTTATCAACCCAAAGGGAGTACACTTGAACTTGTCATTAGTTTGAATATCTTTGAGTCTTGTGAATTATTTCTCTTATTTCTTTAATATGCAAACCCAATTTGTTTTACCTTCTTAAACCCCCCATGGCAATTACTTACTGAATTTAAGTCCTCTATAAAGGGTTTAAACAAGGAAAGCCGGGATTATTCTTGGTGAGAGAAGTGTTAAAGAAGAAAGGGACACATAGAGAAGAAATATAGTAAAGAAGTCCTTGGAGCTTACATATTCATAAGATGGATAAAGAACGGTGTTACTCAAGAAGTGTTGAGAAGAAAATCCACTTAAGGTGTTCCCAAAATCATTACAAGAAGACCGACTCACCATACTTGTTTACCGGATCATAAACCACAAGGGAAAACTCTCTAAACTCTTGCTTATTCCATCATACTTAGTGTTACAATTTGTTTTCGTCTTGATATCATTAAATTCATTTCTCTTATGTGTTACTCTATATTTTATCTAAGCTTCTCAAAATCCCACGGCCATTGCTTTAAAATTTTGTATCTCATGATGAAGGTACAAAGGAGTAAGTGCCGTGACTATTCTCTCAAGAAGTTTAGAGACAAAGAAAAGGATCACATGAGAAGAAATGAAGTAAAGAAGCGGTTGGTTCATTAGAAGTGTCCTATTCGATGAAAGGCTTCCAATGCTCTGCTTGTGATGATATTTGGACACAAGGGAACTACAAGAGTTAGTGTTCGTTTGGGATCAGTATGAAGTGTTTCTTGGTTATGGTTTGTAATTGTGTTTGGTTTACCGAAAAGTGGTCTGTCTGGTGAAAAGTGAAGATTTTCACACCAAGGGCTAAGGAACAAGGCGAAGTTTTTCTCTCCGTGTCACAAGCTTGATCAGATGGATACATTGATGCATGATCAAGCTTGAGGGGGAGTATGTGAGCACTATAGAGGAAAGGTGTGTTTATGAAGCGTGTGATTATGAAGTGTGGTCAAGATGGCAAGGAATGATGCGTTTTGGGGAAGGTTCCGATCGAAGCAAGTCAGTAAGAACCAAGCACTACGAGGCATACCAGATGGAGAAACGAAGGCTACCTTAAAAGAGGAGACCGGAAACGATATGAGTAGCCAAGCTAAACAACTGGAGGAAAGAAAAAAAATGCCAAGTCATGAGACCAGCTAGATGAGGCACATGAAAATATCCATACCGTCAAAACTATATCCTTGAAGAGGAAGTGAAAAGCAAGCTAAAGCAAGAGAGTGGACTAGAAGCGGAAGCTAGAGACCGGACAAGAAGAAGCATAGGAAAGTCGACGTGGCTCAAAGCTATCTTTGAAGATCGAGGTACTTAAAGTCTTCATGCTACACTCTCATCCTTGATCATATCCCCTACTCATAGACGTTATGCTCTTTTCCTCATCATAGATTTTTTCCCAAGTGGTTTTTTCTATGATGAGGTTTTTACCGAGGTAACGCCTATGTAGGTCCAAACTTAGTCTTTGTTCACCGACGACTAAGCTTGAGGGGGAGTATTGAGAAAAGGCATTCCGTGAAGAAGGTCGGGTACTATTCGTCTCGGATACTATTCATTCCGGGACTGGAGATTACTATTCATCCCGTGAATCTATTGAGAAAAGGTATTCCATGAAGAAGGTCGGGTACTATTCATCTTGGATACTATTCATCCCGAGACACGAGATTACTATTCATCCCGTGCTGTAAGTTGCGTTTTCATTATTGCTGCAGATTTTTTTTATTTAGGGCTTCCTCCTTCAACTATAAAAGGAGGAAACCCCTCCCCTTGTAACCTAATTGACAATTCCGCCTCCTTTGGTCTAAAAGCCCTTAGGGGCTGCAGTTTCTCATCTCTCTAGCTTCTCTCTAATTATTCATGCTTATTCTCTTTTATTTATGCTTAATCTCTTATTTTCTCTAGTTTAATTTTGCATAATCTCCCATTCTCCTTTCCTTGTTTCATTCACACAGCATGCTACCAAGGTGGAGAAGAAAGTCAAAGTAAGAAACAAGCATTATAGCTTATCCCAGAGTTATGTTTGTTCTTGGAATCTCATAGGAGTTTCTAATGGTGAATTTCAGAGTTATAGCAAGAAGAGACTTATGGAGGCCGAATTAACACCTATTGATGAGAATATGAAAAATCAATGCTTTCATTGACAAAGATTTAACCATTTTCAAGACGATAGTCTGAAAAACGTAGTTATGTCTCTTCTAAATAGAAATGAAAGTGAATAGAAAGGTTGAAGTGTCAAAGTAGTTAAAGAATGCTACTAAGGTGGAGACGCAAGACAAAGTAAGAAACAAGCATTATACCTTATCCCACAGTTCTATTAGGTCTTTGAATCTCATAGGAGTTTCTTATGGTGAATTTTGGGAGTTGTAGCAAGGAGACACCTATGCAGGCTGACACAATACGTATTGATGTGAATATGAACAATCAATGCTTTCACGAACAAAGATTTGACCATTTCCATGATGATTGTCCCAAAAACATAGTTATAACCCGTCAAGATATAAATGAGAGGGAATAGAAGGATTTAGTTGTCAAAGTAGTTGAAGCATGCTACCAAGGTGGAGAAGCTAGTCAAAGTAAGAAACAAGAATTATAGCTTATCCTAGAGTTATGTTAGTTCTTGGAATCTCATAGGAGTTTCTAATGGTGAATTTCAGAGTTATAGCAAGAAGAGACATATAGAGGCCAAATTAACACCTATTGATGAGAATATGAAAAATCAATTCTTTCATTGACAAAGATTTAACCATTTTCAAGACGATAGTCCGAAAAACGTAGTTATGTCTCTTCTAAATAGAAATGAAAGTGAATAGAAAGGTTGACGTGTCAAAGTAGTTAAAGAATGCTACTAAGGTGGAGACGCAAGACAAAGTAAGAAACAAGCATTATAGCTTATCCCACAGTTCTATTAGGTCTTTCAATGTCAAAGGAGTTTCTTATGGTGAATTTTGGGAGTTGTAGCAAGGAGACACCTATGCAGGCTGACACAATACCTATTGATGTGAATATGAACAATCAATTCTTTCACTAACAAAGATTTGTCCATTTCCATGATGATTGTCCCAAAAACGTAGTTATAACCCTTCAAGATAGAAATGAGAGGGAATAGAAGTGTTTAAGTGTCAAAGTAGTTGAAGCATGCTACCAAGGTGGACAAGCAAGTCAAAGTAAAAAACAAGCATTATAGCTTATCCCAGAGTTATGTTAGTTCTTGGAATCTCATAGGAGTTTCTAATGGTGAATTTCAGAGTTATAGCAAGAAGAGACATATGTAGGCCGAATTAACACCTATTGATGAGAATATAAAGAATTAATGCTTTCATTGACAAAGATTTAACCATTTTCAAGACGATAGTCCAAAAAACATAGTTATGTCCCTTCTAAATAGAAATGAAAGTGAATAGAAAGGTTGAAGTGTCAAAGTAGTTAAAGAATGCTACTTCCATTGCTGCCCTCTACAGATCTCTTCTGGTTTTTACAGGTTTCGGAGGTACTGTAGCAACAGTGACACCAACAGAATTTTTGATTTATTAGCAAAGTTAGGATCAATCTGGATATTTGTGGGTGCATTGGCTGTAAGAAACTCTGAAGCATGGATTCTTCAAAATCTGTTCCTATACCAGTTACTCTCAAAGGTGTGAACTACTTGCTCTGGGCTAGAACCACCAAGACAAATCTATGTGGTCGTGGTCTTTGGAATCACATTGAAACCCAAGCTAAGATGGTAATCACAGATGAAGATGGAAAAGTGATCAGTGGAGATCCAAGTTCTGAAGATGGCAAATTGTTTCAAGAAGATCAGGGGGTTCTTGGACTTCAAAACTCACTTGAAGCTGCAATACTTGAAGCTTATTCTTATTGTGAGACAGCAAAGGAGCTATGGGACACACTAAAGAATGTCTATGGAAATGTCTCCAATCTTACCCGAGTGTTTGAAGTCAAGAAAGCTATCAACAATCTCAGCCAAGAAGATCTTGACTTCACAAAACACTTTGGAAAATTTAGATCACTATGGGCTGAACTCGAGATGCTAAGACCTTTCTCAGTGGATCCAAGTACTCTCAAAGAAAGGGGCGAACAAGATAGGGTCTTTGGTCTGCTTCTCACATTGAACCCGGCTTACAATGATCTCATCAAGCACATCCTTAGAGCTGAGAAGTTACCAAGCTTAGATGAGGTGTGCTCTCAAATCCAACGTGAACAAGGCTCTGTAGGTCTCTTCAGTGGCAAAGGGGAATTGGTCATGGCACACAAAGTTACTTTCAAGTCTGAAGATAGGAAGATTCTTGTATGTGATCACTGCAAGAAAAGAGGCCATATCAAGGATAAACGTTGGATACTACATCCACATCTTAAGCCAGCAAAGTTCAAGGTTCAAGCGAACTACTCTCAAGAAGCCTCAACTGAGCAAGCTCAGGCCGGACCGTCTAGACAAAGAGATGAATTGGCTATGGTTGCTTACTCCAATGATGTTGTTAGGAAGTCGGACCTTGAAGCTCTTATCAAGTCCATTACTGCCCTTACCAATAAAGAATCTGGTATCACTCACTTTGCTTCTTTACCTAAATCACAAAATCAAACATTGATCATTGATTCTGGGGCTTCTCATCATATGATTAGTAACCCTAAGCTCATTAATAATGTTAAACCTATTAATGGAAATGTGATAATTGCAAATGGTGATAGGATCCCCATGAGAGGAGTAGGTGATTTAAAACTTTGTGATAAGAACTCTAAAGCATTCTTTATGCCTGAGGTCACCTCTAATCTTGTCTCAGTAAAAAGAGCTACAAATGATCTTAATTGCTATGCTATATTTGGTCCTAATAGCTTTCATTTTCAGGATATTGAGAGTGGAAAAGTTCTGGGAGAAGGGAACACTGACGGTGACTTATATGTTTTTGAGGATTCTCTAGCAACAAAATTTATTTCTCTTTCTTGTCAATCGTGTTATGCTGTTAGCCCAAATAAATTGTGGCATGATAGACTTGGTCACCCTCATGCTAGGGCTTTAGAGATTATGTTACCCCATGTTGTCTTTAATCATCTGAACTGTGAAGCATGTATTCTAGGAAAGCATTGTAAAACTGTTTTTCCTAAGTCTTCAACTATATATGAAAAATGTTTTGATCTTGTTCATTCAGATGTTTGGACTGCCCCATGTTTATCTAGAGACAATAATAAATACTATGTTACATTTATTGATGAGAAATCGAAATATACATGGGTCACACTGCTTGCATCTAAGGATAGAGTATATGATGCATTTGTTAATTTTCAATCATATGTTACTAACCAGTTTAATGCCAAGATCAAGGTATTCAGGTCTGATAATAGAGGGGAATACACTAGTCACAAGTTCAAAGATCACTTAGCAAGACATGGGATCATACACCAAACTAGCTGCCCATATACACCTCAACAAAATGGTGTAGCTGAGAGGAAGAATAGACATCTTATGGAAGTTGCAAGATCCATGATGTTTAACACCAATGTCCCAAGGAGATTCTGGAGTGATGCTGTCATGGCGGCTTGTTACCTGATAAATAGGATACCAACAAGGATCCTAACTGATTTAGCGCCATTTGAGGTATTAAACCGAACCAAACCTTCTATTGATCACTTACGAGTGTTTGGTTGTATTTGTTTTGTACTGAGACCAGGTGAGCTGAGGGACAAGCTTGAAGCTAAGAGCACAAAATGCATGTTCCTAGGCTACTCTACTACTCAAAAGGGCTACAAGTGCTATGACTTCTCAAAGAACAGAACAATTGTGTCAAGAGATGTCAAGTTCATTGAGCACCAAGGATATTACGATAACAAGGATTGGGGGAGTTTGAAAGATTTGGCAAGATCACCATCAGATAGAGCCGCTAGTCTCCAACATCTCCTTAGTCATCTTGGGAATCCTCCTCCTCGGAGAGAAGAACATTCTGATAATGTCGAAACAACCCAACAAGGAGTGGAGACTACAGAATATCAACCCAATACTGACCTTGGGAATACACATGCTGCTCCAAACCCCATGGAAGAAACTGATACCACTGAGCACACTCAGCCGGAACCAAACCCACTTGACATGGAACAAGACCAAGATCAAGATGAGGATGGTATGACTGAAGATGTGGTTCAAGAGGATCACCATGATGAGGTTAGACATGAAGCAGAAACTCCTCCTCCTCCACCACCACCTCCTCTTCGGAGAAGCACTAAACAGAGGTTTGGACCCGAACATTGGAACGTCACTAGAGTCTATTTCAACAACCAAGCTGTGGTGCATCCTATACAAGCTGTGTGTTCGCTTGATCTGTTACCAACTTCTCATCAAGCCTTCCTTGGAAAAATTGATGCTCAATGGATTCTACAGAGTTATGAAGAAGCCAAAGGGAGTAACGAATGGCTTAGAGCAGTGGATAATGAGGTTGGGGCTATGGAAAGGAATCATACATGGGATGAAGCCGACCTACCTTTGGGAAAAAAGGCTGTTAGTTCAAGGTGGCTTTTCACTATCAAGTATCTGAGCAATGGAGATGTTAAGAGGTACAAAGCCAGACTTGTTGCAAGAGGATTTACACAGACTTATGAAGATGACTACACAGAAACGTTTGCTCCAGTCGCCAAGCTGCATACAGTTAGAGTTGTTCTCTCATTGGCTACAAATCTGGATTGGGAGTTATGGCAGATGGATGTGAAGAATGCGTTCTTGCAAGGAGAACTTGAAGAAGAAGTGTACATGACTCCACCACCAGGCCTTGAAGACTCCATTGCTCCGGGAAAAGTTCTGCGGCTTAGAAAAGCCATCTATGGACTAAAACAATCACCAAGAGCTTGGTACCACAAACTGAGCTGTACTCTCGAAGAGAAAGGGTTCAAGCGATCTGAAGCTGATCACACATTGTTCATAGTCCAAAGTCCACGAGGAATCGTTGTAATATTGGTCTACGTGGATGACCTTATCATTTCCGGCAATGATAAGGAAGGTATTCTCGAAACTAAAACCTATCTTAAAACTGTATTTGATATCAAAGATCTTGGAGAACTAAAATATTTCCTAGGGATTGATGTATGTCGTTCTTCGGAGGGCTTATTTCTATCACAAAGGAAATACACTCTTGACTTGCGGAATGAGACAGGTAAAATAGGAGCAAAGCCAGCCAAAGCTCTTCTTGCAGATGGCTACAAGGTCAAGCAAAAGGGGGAGAAAAAGGGAAAGGAGCTCGAAGAAGAAGATCCATTAGTCAAACCATATGCAGATCCTCTCCAATACCGAAGACTAGTGGGTAAGCTTATCTATCTGACTTTAACAAGACCTGACTTATGTTTTGCTGTGAATCAGGTGAGTCAATACATGCAAAAACCCACAGTGTGCCATTGGAACATGGTGGAGAGGATACTCAGATATCTAAAAGGGAGTCCAGGACAAGGCATATGGATGGGAAAGAATGAGAATGCCGAGATTGTTGGTTATTGTGATGCAGACTACGCTGGTGACATGAATGATAGGAAGTCAACCACTGGATATTGCACATTCGTTGGAGGGAATTTGGTGACATGGAAGTCTAAGAAGCAAAAGGTAGTGTCATGTTCAAGTGCTGAATCCGAGTATAGAGCAATGAGGAAGCTGACGGAAGAACTCATTTGGCTTAAGGCATTACTCAGAGATCTAGGCATTGAAACCACAAGACCTATCACCATGAATTGTGATAATCAAGCTACTATACACATTGCCAGCAACTCTGTGTTTCACGAGAGGACCAAGCACATAGAAGTTGACTGCCACAAGAAGATCAAAGAAGGAGTCACACTACCATGCTTTACAAGAAGTGAAGATCAACTAGCAGACATCTTCACCAAAGCTGCAAGTCTTAAGGTTTGCAAACACATCTACAGCAAACTAGGGCTTGTGGATCCAACTCACCCTTGATCATATCCCCTACTCATAGACGTTATGCTCTTTTCCTCATTATAGATTTTTTCCCAAGTGGTTTTTTCTATGATGAGGTTTTTACCGAGGTAACGCCTATGTAGGTCCAAGCTTAGTCTTTGTTCACCGACGGCTAAGCTTGAGGGGGAGTATTGAGAAAAGGCATTCCGTGAAGATGGATGGGTACTATTCATCCCGGGTACTATTCATCCCGAGACCAGAGATTACTATTCATCCCGTGAATCTATTGAGAAAAGGCATTCCGTATAGAAGGTCGGGTACTATGTATCTCGGGTACTATTCATTCTGAGACACGAGATTACTATTCATCCCGTGCTGTATGCTGCGGTTTCACTTTTGCTGCAGTTTTGTTTTTTCTAGGGCTTCTTTCTTCTTCTATAAAAGGAGGAAACCCTATTCTCTTGTTAGTTAACACAATACGGACGCCTCTTTAGGCTTATAAGAAGAAAATGGCTGTGCATTTCATTCTCTCTAATTCATCTAATCTCTGTCCTTATTTCTCCATCTAATCTCTTTAAAATGACAGATTTGACCATTTCCATGTTGATTGTCCCAAAAACGTAGTTATAACCCTTCAAGATATAAATGAGAGGGAATAGAAGGATTTAGGTGTCAAAGTAGTTGAAGCATGCTACCAAGGTGGAGAAGTTAGTCAAAGTAAGAAACAAGGATTATAGCTTATCCCAGAGTTATGTTAGTTCTTGGAATCTCATAGGAGTTTCTAATGGTGAATTTCAAAGTTATAGCAAGAAGACACATATGGAGGCCGAATTAACACCTATTGATGAGAATATGAAGAATAATTACTTTCATTGACAAAGATTTAACCATTTTCAAGACTATAGTCCCAAAAACGTAGTTATGACCCTTCTAAATAGAAGTGAAAGTGAATAGAAAGGTTGAAGTGTCAAAGTAGTTAAAGAATGCTACTAAGGTGGAGACGCAAGACAAAGTTAGAAACAAGCATTATAGCTTATCCCACAATTCTATTAGGTCTTTGAATCTCATAGGAGTTTCTTATGGTGAATGTTGGGAGTTGTAGCAAGGAGACACCTATGCAGGCTGACACAATACCTATTAATGTGAATATAAACAATCAATGCTTTCACTAACAAAGATTTGTCCATTTCCATGATTATTGTCCCAAAAACGTAGTTATAACCCTTCAAGATAGAAATGAGAGGGAATAAAAGTGTTTAAGTGTCAAAGTAGTTAAAGCATGCGACCAAGGTGGAGACGCTAGTTTAAGTAAGAACAAGCAATATAGCTTATCCCCGAGTTATGTTAGTTCTTGGAATCTCATAGGAGTTTCTAATGGTGAATTTTAGAGTTCTAGCAAGAAGACACATATGGAGGCTGAATTAACACCTATTGATGAGAATATGAAGAATCAATGCTTTCATTGACAAAGATTTGACCATTTTAAAGACGATAGTCCCAAAAACATAGTTATGACCCTTCTAAATAGAAATGAGAGTGAATAGACAGGTTGAAGTGTCAAAGTAGTTATAGAATGCTACTAAGGTGGAGACGCAAGACAAAGTTAGAAACAAGCATTATAGCTTATCCCACAGTTCTAATAGGTCTTTGGATGTCATAGGAGTTTCTTATGGTGAATTTTGGGAGTTGTAGCAAGGAGACATCTATGCACGCTGACACAATACCTATTGATGTGAATATGAACAATAAATGCTTTCACTAACAAAGATTTGACCATTTCAAAGTGATTGTCCCAAAAATGTAGTTATCACCCTTCTAGATAGAAATGAGAGGGAATATAAGTGTTTAGGTGTCAAAGTAGTTGAAGCATGCTACCAAGGTGGAGAAGCAAATCAAAGTAAGAAACATGCATTATAGCTTATCCCAGAGTTATGTTAGTTCTTGGAATCTCATAGGAGTTTCTAATGGTGAATTTCAGATTTATAGCAAGAAGACACATATGGAGGACGAATTAACACCTCTTGATGAGAATATGAAGAATCAATGCTTTCATTGACAAAGATTTAACCATTTTCAAGACGATAGGCTTAAAAACGTAGTTATGACCTATCTAAATAGGAATGAGAGTGAATAGAAAGGTTGAATTGTCAATGTTTTTAAAGAGTGCTACTAAGGTGGAGACGCAAGACAAAGTAAGAAACAAGCACTATAGCTTATCCCACAGTTCTATTAGGTCTTTCAATGTCATAGGAGTTTCTTATGGTGAATTTTTGGAGTTGTAGCAAGGAGACACCTATGCAGGCTGACACAATACCTATTGATGTGAATATGAACAATCAATGTGTTCACTAACAAAGATTTGACCATTTCAAAGTAGTTAAAGCATGCTACCAAGGTGGAGACGCTAATCTAAGTAAGATACAAGCAATATAGCTTATCTCCGAGTTATGTTAGTTCTTGGAATCTCATAGGAGTTTCTAATGGTGAATTTCAGTGTTATAGCAAGAAGAGACATATGGAGGCCGAATTAACACCTAATGGTGAGAATATGAAGAATCAATGCTTTCATTGACAAAGATTTGACCATTTTAAAGACGATAGTCCCAAAAACATAGTTATGACCCTTCTAAATAGAAATGAGAGTGAATAGACAGGTTGAAGTGTCAAAGTAGTTATAGAATGCTACTAAGGTGGAGACGCAAGACAAAGTTAGAAACAAGCATTATAGCTTATCCCACAGTTCTAATAGGTCTTTGAATGTCATAGGAGTTTCTTATGGTGAATTTTGGGAGTTGTAGCAAGGAGACATCTATGCAGGCTGACACAATACCTATTCAGGTGAATATGAACGATCAATGCTTTCACTGACAAAGATTTGACAATTTCAAAATGATTGTCCCAAAAATGTAGTTATCACCCTTCAAGATAGAAATGAGAGGGAATATAAGTGTTTAGGTGTCAAAGTAGTTGAAGCATGCTACCAAGGTGGAGAAGCAAATCAAAGTAAGAAACATGCATTATAGCTTATCCCAGAGTTATGTTAGTTCTTGAAATCTCATAGGAGTTTCTAATGGTGAATTTCAGATTTATAGCAAGAAGACACATATGGAGGACGAATTAACACCTCTTGATGAGAATATGAAGAAATCAATGCTTTCATTGACAAAGATTTAACCATTTTCAAGACGATAGGCTAAAAACGTAGTTATGACCTATCTAAATAGGAATGAGAGTGAATAGAAAGGTTGAATTGTCAATGTAGTTAAAGATCGCTACTAAGGTGGAGACGCAAGACAAAGTAAGAAACAAGCACTATAGCTTATCCCACAGTTCTATTAGGTCTTTCAATGTCATAGGAGTTTCTTATGGTGAATTTTTGGAGTTAGCAAAGGAGACAGCTATGCAGGCTGACACAATACCTATTGATGTGAATATGAACAATCAATGTGTTCACTAACAAAGATTTGACCATTTCAAAGTAGTTAAAGCATGCTACCAAGGTGGAGACGCTAATCTAAGTAAGATACAAGCAATATAGCTTATCTCCGAGTTATGTTAGTTCTTGGAATCTCATAGGAGTTTGTAATGGTGAATTTCAGAGTTATAGCAAGAAGAGACATATGGAGGCCGAATTAACACCTAATGATGAGAATATGAAGAATCAATGCTTTCATTGACAAAGATTTAACCATTTTCAAGACGATAGTCCGAAAAACGTAGTTATGTCCCTTCTAAATAGAAATGAAAGTGAATGGAAAGGTTGACGTGTAAAAGTAGTTAAAGAATGCTAATAAGGTGGAGACGCAAGACAAAGTTAGAAACAAGCATTATAGCTTATCCCACAGTTCTAATAGGTCTTTGAATGTCATAGGAGTTTCTTATGGTGAATTTTGGGAGTTGTAGTAAGGAGACATCTATGCAGGCTGACACAATACCTATTCAGGTGAATATGAACGATCAATGCTTTCACTGACAAAGATTTGACAATTTCAAAATGATTGTCCCAAAAATGTAGTTATCACCCTTCAAGATAGAAATGAGGAAGAATGGAATAATGTTTAGGTGTCAAAGTAAGAAGCATGCTACCAAGGTGGAGAAGCAAATCAAAGTAAGAAACATGCATTATAGCTTATCCCAGAGTTATGTTAGTTCTTGGAATCTCATAGGAGTTTCTAATGGTGAATTTCAGATTTATAGCAAGAAGACACATATGGAGGCCGAATTAACACCTATTGATGAGAATATGAAGAATCAATGCTTTCATTGACAAAGATTTAACCATTTTCAAGACGATAGGCTTAAAAACGTAGTTATGACCTATCTAAATAGAAATGAGAGTGAATAGAAAGGTTGAAGTGTCAATGTAGTTAAAGACTGCTACTAAGGTGGAGACGCAAGACAAAGTAAGAAACAAGCACTATAGCTTATCACACAGTTCTATTAGGTCTTTCAATGTCATAGGAGTTTCTTATGGTGAATTTTTGGATTTGTAGCAAGGAGACACCTATGCAGGCTGACACAATACCTATTGATGTGAATATGAACAATCAATGCGTTCACTAACAAAGATTTGACCATTTCAAAGTAGTTAAAGCATGCTACCAAGGTGGAGACGCTAATCTAAGTAAGATACAAGCAATATAGCTTATCTCCGAGTTATGTTAGTTCTTGGAATCTCATAGGAGTTTGTAATGGTGAATTTCAGTGTTATAGCAAGAAGAGACATATGGAGGCCGAATTAACACCTAATGGTGAGAATATGAAGAATCAATGCTTTCATTGACAAAGATTTGACCATTTTAAAGACGATAGTCCCAAAAACATAGTTATGACCCTTCTAAATAGAAATGAGAGTGAATAGACAGGTTGAAGTGTCAAAGTAGTTATAGAATGCTACTAAGGTGGAGACGCAAGACAAAGTTAGAAACAAGCATTATAGCTTATCCCACAGTTCTAATAGGTCTTTGAATGTCAGAGGAGTTTCTTATGGTGAATTTTGGGAGTTGTAGCAAGGAGACATCTATGCAGGCTGACACAATACCTATTGATGTGAATATGAACAATCAATGCTTTCACTAACAAAGATTTGACCATTTCGAAGTGATTGTCCCAAAAATGTAGTTATCATCCTTCAAGATAGAAATGAGAGGGAATATAAGTGTTTAGGTGTCAAAGTAGTTAAAGCATGCTACCAAGGTGGAGAAGCAAATCAAAGTAAGAAACATGCATTATAGCTTATCCCAGAGTTATGTTAGTTCTTGGAATCTCATAGGAGTTTCTAATGGTGAATTTAGGAGTTATAGCAAGAAGACACATATGGAGGACGAATTAACACCTCTTGATGAGATTATGAAGAATCAATGCTTTCATTGACAAAGATTTAACCATTTTCAAGACGATAGGCTTAAAAACGTAGTTATGACCTATCTAAATAGGAATGAGAGTGAATAGAAAGGTTGAATTGTCAATGTAGTTAAAGACTGCTACTAAGGTGGAGACGCAAGACAAAGTAAGAAACAAGCACTATAGCTTATCCCACAGTTCTATTAGGTCTTTCAATGTCATAGGAGTTTCTTATGGTGAATTTTTGGAGTTGTAGCAAGGAGACAGCTATGCAGGCTGACACAATACCTATTGATGTGAATATGAACAATCAATGTGTTCACTAACAAAGATTTGACCATTTCAAAGTAGTTAAAGCATGCTACCAAGGTGGAGACGCTAATCTAAGTAAGATACAAGCAATATAGCTTATCTCCGAGTTATGTTAGTTCTTGGAATCTCATAGGAGTTTGTAATGCTGAATTTCAGAGTTATAGCAAGAAGAGACATATGGAGGCCGAATTAACACCTAATGATGAGAATATGAAGAATCAATGCTTTCATTGACAAAGATTTAACCATTTTCAAGACGATAGTCCGAAAAACGTAGTTATGTCCCTTCTAAATAGAAATGAGAGTGAATAAGAGTGAAGTGGCAAAGTAGTTATAGAATGCTACTAAGGTGGAGACGCAAGACAAAGTTAGAAACAAGCATTATAGCTTATCCCACAGTTCTAATAGGTCTTTGAATGTCATAGGAGTTTCTTATGGTGAATTTTGGGAGTTGTAGCAAGGAGACATCTATGCAGGCTGACACAATACCTATTGATGTGAATATGAACAATCAATGCTTTCACTAACAAAGATTTGACCATTTCAAAGTGATTGTCCCAAAAATGTAGTTATCACCCTTCAAGATAGAAATGAGAGGGAATATAAGTGTTTAGGTGTCAAAGT
Organism: Cardamine occulta; assembly: GCA_028015245.1. NCBI lineage: Eukaryota > Viridiplantae > Streptophyta > Magnoliopsida > Brassicales > Brassicaceae > Cardamine > Cardamine occulta. Next base: position 17,628,654 of record CM051375.1, on the reverse strand, counting down.
AGTTGAAGCATGCTACCAAGGTGGAGAAGCAAATCAAAGTAAGAAACATGCATTATAGCTTATCCCAGAGTTATGTTAGTTCTTGGAATCTCATAGGAGTTTCTAATGGTGAATTTCAGAGTTATAGCAAGAAGACACATATGGAGGACGAATTAACACCTCTTGATGAGAATATGAAGAATCAATGCTTTCATTGACAAAGATTTAACCATTTTCAAGACGATAGGCTTAAAAACGTAGTTATGACCTATCTAAATAGGAATGAGAGTGAATAGAAAGGTTGAAGTGTCAATGTAGTTAAAGACTGCTACTAAGGTGGAGACGCAAGACAAAGTAAGAAACAAGCACTATAGCTTATCCCACAGTTCTATTAGGTCTTTCAATGTCATAGGAGTTTCTTATGGTGAATTTTTGGAGTTGTAGCAAGGAGACACCTATGCAGGCTGACACAATACCTATTGATGTGAATATGAACAATCAATGTGTTCACTAACAAAGATTTGACCATTTCAAAGTAGTTAAAGCATGCTACCAAGGTGGAGACGCTAATCTAAGTAAGATACAAGCAATATAGCTTATCTCCGAGTTATGTTAGTTCTTGGAATCTCATAGGAGTTTGTAATGCTGAATTTCAGAGTTATAGCAAGAAGAGACATATGGAGGCCGAATTAACACCTAATGATGAGAATATGAAGAATCAATGCTTTCATTGACAAAGATTTAACCATTTTCAAGACGATAGTCCGAAAAACGTAGTTATGTCCCTTCTAAATAGAAATGAAAGTGAATGGAAAGGTTGACGTGTAAAAGTAGTTAAAGAATGCTAATAAGGTGGAGACGCAAGACAAAGTTAGAAACAAGCATTATAGCTTATCCCACAGTTCTAATAGGTCTTTGAATGTCATAGGAGTTTTTATGGTGAATTTTGGGAGTTGTAGTAAGGAGACATCTATGCAGGCTGACACAATACCTATTCAGGTGAATATGAACGATCAATGCTTTCACTGACAAAGATTTGACAATTTCAAAATGATTGTCCCAAAAATGTAGTTATCACCCTACAAGAGAGAAATGAGAAGGAATATAAGTGATGATGTGTCAAAAGTAGTATAAGCATGCTACCAAGGTGGAGAAGCAAGTCAAAGTAAGAAACATGCATTATAGCTTATCCCAGAGTTATGTTAGTTCTTGAAATCTCATAGGAGTTTCTAATGGTGAATTTCAGATTTATAGCAAGAAGACACATATGGAGGACGAATTAACACCTCTTGATGAGAATATGAAAAATCAATGCTTTCATTGACAAAGATTTAACCATTTTCAAGACGATAGGCTTAAAAACGTAGTTATGACCTATCTAAATAGGAATGAGAGTGAATAGAAAGGTTGAATTGTCAATGTTTTTAAAGAGTGCTACTAAGGTGGAGACGCAAGACAAAGTAAGAAACAAGCACTATAGCTTATCCCACAGTTCTATTAGGTCTTTCAATGTCATAGGAGTTTCTTATGGTGAATTTTTGGAGTTGTAGCAAGGAGACACCTATGCAGGCTGACACAATACCTATTGATGTGAATATGAACAATCAATGTGTTCACTAACAAAGATTTGACCATTTCAAAGTAGTTAAAGCATGCTACCAAGGTGGAGACGCTAATCTAAGTAAGATACAAGCAATATAGCTTATCTCCGAGTTATGTTAGTTCTTGGAATCTCATAGGAGTTTCAATGGTGAATTTCAAAGTTATAGCAAGAAGGCACATATGAAGGCCGAATTAACACCTGATGGTGAGAATATGAAGAATCAATGCTTTCATTGACAAAGATTTGACCATTTTAAAGACGATAGTCCCAAAAACATAGTTATGACCCTTCTAAATAGAAATGAGAGTGAATAGACAGGTTAAAGTGTCAAAGTAGTTATAGAATGCTACTAAGGTGGAGACGCAAGACAAAGTTAGAAACAAGCATTATAGCTTATCCCACAGTTCTAATCGGCCTTTGAATGTCAGAGGAGTTTGTTATGGTGAATTTTAGGAGATGTCGCATGGGGACATCTATGCACGCTGACACAATACCTATTGATGTGAATATGAACAATAAATGCTTTCACTAACAAAGATTTGACCATTTCAAAGTGATTGTCCCAAAAATGTAGTTATCACCCTTCTAGATAGAAATGAGAGGGAATATAAGTGTTTAGGTGTCAAAGTAGTTGAAGCATGCTACCAAGGTGGAGAAGCAAATCAAAGTAAGAAACATGCATTCTAGCTTATCCCAGAGTTATGTTAGTTCTTGGAATCTCATAGGAGTTTCTAATGGTGAATTTCAGATTTATAGCAAGAAGACACATATGGAGGCCGAATTAACACCTATTGATGAGAATATGAAGAATCAATGCTTTCATTGACAAAGATTTAACCATTTTCAAGACGATAGGCTTAAAAACGTAGTTATGACCTATCTAAATAGAAATGAGAGTGAATAGAAAGGTTGAAGTGTCAATGTAGTTAAAGACTGCTACTAAGGTGGAGACGCAAGACAAAGTAAGAAACAAGCACTATAGCTTATCACACAGTTCTATTAGGTCTTTCAATGTCATAGGAGTTTCTTATGGTGAATTTTTGGATTTGTAGCAAGGAGACACCTATGCAGGCTGACACAATACCTATTGATGTGAATATGAACAATCAATGCGTTCACTAACAAAGATTTGACCATTTCAAAGTAGTTAAAGCATGCTACCAAGGTGGAGACGCTAATCTAAGTAAGATACAAGCAATATAGCTTATCTCCGAGTTATGTTAGTTCTTGGAATCTCATAGGAGTTTGTAATGCTGAATTTCAGAGTTATAGCAAGAAGAGACATATGGAGGCCGAATTAACACCTAATGATGAGAATATGAAGAATCAATGCTTTCATTGACAAAGATTTAACCATTTTCAAGACGATAGTCCGAAAAACGTAGTTATGTCCCTTCTAAATAGAAATGAGAGTGAATAGACAGGTTGAAGTGTCAAAGTAGTTATAGAATGCTACTAAGGTGGAGACGCAAGACAAAGTTAGAAACAAGCATTATAGCTTATCCCACAGTTCTAATAGGTCTTTGAATGTCATAGGAGTTTCTTATGGTGAATTTTGGGAGTTGTAGCAAGGAGACATCTATGCAGGCTGACACAATACCTATTCAGGTGAATATGAACGATCAATGCTTTCACTGACAAAGATTTGACAATTTCAAAATGATTGTCCCAAAAATGTAGTTATCACCCTTCAAGATAGAAATGAGAGGGAATATAAGTGTTTAGGTGTCAAAGTAAAGCATGCTACCAAGGTGGAGAAGCAAATCAAAGTAAGAAACATGCATTATAGCTTATCCCAGGGTCGTGTTAGCGCTGGAAATCGCATGGGAGTTTCTAATGGTGAATTTCAGAGTTATAGCAAGAAGACACATATGGAGGACGAATTAACACCTCTTGATGAGAATATGAAGAATCAATGCTTTCATTGACAAAGATTTAACCATTTTCAAGACGATAGGCTTAAAAACGTAGTTATGACCTATCTAAATAGGAATGAGAGTGAATAGAAAGGTTGAAGTGTCAATGTAGTTAAAGACTGCTACTAAGGTGGAGACGCAAGACAAAGTAAGAAACAAGAATTATAGCTTATCCCACAGTTCTATCAGGTCTTTGAATGTCATAGGAGTTTCTTATGGTGAATTTTGGGAGTCAGCAAAGGAGACAGCTATGCAGCGACACAATACCTATTGATGTGAATATGAACAATCAATGTGTTCACTAACAAAGATTTGACCATTTCAAAGTAGTTAAAGCATGCTACCAAGGTGGAGACGCTAATCTAAGTAAGATACAAGCAATATAGCTTATCTCCGAGTTATGTTAGTTCTTGGAATCTCATAGGAGTTTGTAATGGTGAATTTCAGAGTTATAGCAAGAAGAGACATATGGAGGCCGAATTAACACCTAATGATGAGAATATGAAGAATCAATGCTTTCATTGACAAAGATTTAACCATTTTCAAGACGATAGTCCGAAAAACGTAGTTATGTCCCTTCTAAATAGAAATGAAAGTGAATGGAAAGGTTGACGTGTAAAAGTAGTTAAAGAATGCTAATAAGGTGGAGACGCAAGACAAAGTTAGAAACAAGCATTATAGCTTATCCCACAGTTCTAATAGGTCTTTGAATGTCATAGGAGTTTCTTATGGTGAATTTTGGGAGTTGTAGTAAGGAGACATCTATGCAGGCTGACACAATACCTATTCAGGTGAATATGAACGATCAATGCTTTCACTGACAAAGATTTGACAATTTCAAAATGATTGTCCCAAAAATGTAGTTATCACCCTTCAAGATAGAAATGAGAGGGAATATAAGTGTTTAGGTGTCAAAGTAGTTGAAGCATGCTACCAAGGTGGAGAAGCAAATCAAAGTAAGAAACATGCATTATAGCTTATCCCAGAGTTATGTTAGTTCTTGAAATCTCATAGGAGTTTCTAATGGTGAATTTCAGATTTATAGCAAGAAGACACATATGGAGGACGAATTAACACCTCTTGATGAGAATATGAAAAATCAATGCTTTCATTGACAAAGATTTAACCATTTTCAAGACGATAGGCTTAAAAACGTAGTTATGACCTATCTAAATAGGAATGAGAGTGAATAGAAAGGTTGAATTGTCAATGTAGTTAAAGACTGCTACTAAGGTGGAGACGCAAGACAAAGTAAGAAACAAGCACTATAGCTTATCCCACAGTTCTATTAGGTCTTTCAATGTCATAGGAGTTTCTTATGGTGAATTTTTGGATTTGTAGCAAGGAGACACCTATGCAGGCTGACACAATACCTATTGATGTGAATATGAACAATCAATGCGTTCACTAACAAAGATTTGACCATTTCAAAGTAGTTAAAGCATGCTACCAAGGTGGAGACGCTAGTCTAAGTAAGAAACAAGCAATATAGCTTATCTCCGAGTTATGTTAGTTCTTGGAATCTCATAGGAGTTTCTAATGGTGAATTTCAGAGTTCTAGCAAGAAGACACATATGGAGGCCGAATTAACACCTATTGACGAGAATATGAACAATCAATGCTTTCATTGACAAAGATTTGACCAATTTCAAGTTGATAATCCCAAAAACGGAGTTATGACTTTTCAAGATACAAATGAGAGTGATTAGGAGTGTTGAAGTGTATTCAATGGAGTTATAGAATGCTACTAAGGTGGAGACGCAAGACAAAGTTAGAAACAAGCATTATAGCTTATCCCACTGTTCTAATAGGTCTTTGAATGCATAGGAGTTTTATGGTGAATTTTGGGAGTTGTAGAAGGAGACATCTACACAACACACAATACCTATTCAGTGAATATGAACGATCAATGCTTTCATCGACAAAGATTTGACAATTTCAAAAGATTGTCCCAAAAATGTAGTTATCACCCTTCAAGATAGAAATGAGAGGAATATAAGTGTTTAGGTGTCAAAGTAGTTAAGACGCTACCAAGGTGGAGAAGCAAATCTAAGTAAGAAACATGCATTATAGCTTATCCCAGCGTTATGTTAGTTCTTGAGAGTGAGAAAAGGCATTCCGTGCATAAGGCCGGGTACTATTCATCACGGGTACTATTCCTCCCGAGACCCGGGATTACTATTCAGCTCCTGCGTATTGAGAAAAATATTCCGTACATGATGTCGGATACTAGTCATCTCGGGTACTATTCATCCCGAGACCCGCGGATTACTATTCACCCCGTGGGTTTTTTATTTAGGGCTTCCTCCTTCTACTATAAAAGGAGGAAACCCCTTTCTTGTAACTTAACCTAATTTTTGTGCCTCTTACGGCCGAGAGAGAGCTGCATCTAATCTTCTTGTTTTCTTATTGAATCTCTTCTCTAATTCTCTATTTAATCCAAGATAAATCTCTTAAAATCTATATGGTATCGGAGCCTTGTTACTGATTCTTTCCTTCTATTCCATCATCTCTAGCTATTTTCTTAATCTCCATTTAAGCCACAGCCTCTTTTATCTCTCACAAAAAATTCTCAATCTCTCCTTGTGTTTGTTTCTCTTGTCTATGCTTGAAGATCTCAAGCAGGTCTCCGTCCAGCCTCGCAGATTAAACTCCATTGCTAGCCCTATAGATCTTCAGCTCTTCCGGTTTAAATAGATTTTCGGAGGTATCAGAAGGAACAAAGTGACACCAACATAAATTGTGATTTCAAGAAAGTCTGGTTGGTTGCTTGGGAAGTTAGGATCAATCTGGAAATTTGGGGTGTGTTGCAAGAAACACCTGTAAGTTCTCTTCCGGTTTTGACAGATTTAGAGGTATCAGAAGAATAAAGTGACACCAACAGAAATTCTGATTTCAGCAAAGTCTTGTTGGTTGTTTGGGGAAGTTAGGATCAATCTAGAAATTTGGGGTGTGTTGGCTGAAGAAACACCGAAAGCATGGATTCTTCAAAATCTGTTCCTATACCAGTTACTCTCAAAGGTGCGAACTACTTACTCGGCTAGAACCACCAAGACAAATCTGTGTTGTCGTGGTCTTCGGAATCAAATTGAAGACGAGGTATTTATCGATAAAGACGGAAAAGATATCAGTGGAGGTCAAAGTTTTGACGATGGGAAATGGTTTCAAGAAGATCGGGGTTCTTGGACTACTTCAAAACTCACTGCCGCAATACTTGAAGCTTATTCTTATTGGAGACGGCAAAGGAGTTGGGGACACACTAAAGAATGTCTATGGAAATGTCTCCAATCTTTCCCGAGTGTTTGAAGTCAAGAAAGCTATCAACAATCTTAGCCAAGAAGATCTTGACTTCACAAAACACTTTGGAAAATTCAGATCACTACGGGCTGAACTCGAGATGCTAAGACCTTTCTCGTGGATCCAAGTACTCTCAAGGAAAGGGTGAACAAGATAGGGTCTTTGGTCTGCTTCTCACATTGAACCCGCTTACAATGATCTCATCAAGCACATCCTTAGAGCTGAGAAGTTACCAAGCTTAGATGAGGTGTGCTCTCAAATCCAACGTGAACAAGGCCCAGAGGTCTCTTGAGCGGCAAAGGGAAATGGTCATGGCACATAAAGTTACTTTTAAGTCTGAAGATAGGAAGATTCTGTGTGTGATCACTGCAAGAAGAGAGGCCATATCAAGGACAAATGTTGGATACTACATCCACATCTTAAGCCAAGCAAAGTTCAAGGTTCAAGCAAACTACTCTCAAGAAGCTTCAATCGAGCAAGCTCAGCCGGACCATCTAGACAAGGAGATGAACTGGCTATGGTTGCCTACTCCAATGATGTTGTTAGGAAGTCGGACCTTGAAGCTCTTATCAAGTCCATTGCTGCCCTTACCAATAAAGAATCTGGTATCACCCACTTTGCTTCTTTACCTAAATCACAAAAATAAAAACATTGATTATTGATTCCGGGCTTCTCATCATATGATTAGGAACCCTAACCTCATTAATAATGTTAAACCTATTAATGGAAATGTGATAATTGCAAATGGTGATAGGATCCCCATAAGAGGAGTAGGTGATTTAAAACTTTGTGATAAGAACTCTAAAGCGTTCTTCATGCCCCGAGTTCACCTCTAATCTTGTTTCAAAAAAAGAGCTACAAATGATCTTAATTGCTATGCTATATTTGGTCCTAATAGCTTTCATTTTCAGGATATTGAGAGGAAAAGTTTTTGGGAGAAGGAACACTAACGGTGACTTATATGTTTTTGAGGATTCTCCAACAACACAATCTACTTCTCTTCTTGTCAATCTAGTTATTCTGTTAGCCCAAATAAATTGTGGCATGATAGACTTGGTCACCCTCATGCTAGGGCTTTAGAGATTATGTTGCCCCATGTTGTCTTTTAATCATCCGAACTGTGAAGCATGTATTCTAGGAAAGCATTGTAAAACTGTTTTTTCTAAGTCTTCAACTATCTATGAAAAATGTTTTGATCTTGTGCATTCAGATGTTCGACTGCCCCATGTTTATCTAGAGACAATAATAAATACTATGTTACATTTATTGATGAGAAATCGAAATATACATGGGTCACACGGCTTGCATCTAAGGATAGAGTATATGATGCATTTGTTAATTTTCAATTATATGTTACTAACCAGTTTAATGCCAAGATCAAGGTATTCAGTGTCCGATAATGGTGGGGAATACACTAGTCACAAGTTCAAAGATCACTTAGCAAGACATGGGATCATACACCAAACTAGCTGCCCATATACACCTCAACAAAATGGTGTAGCTGAGAGGAAGAATAGACATCTTATGGAAGTTGCAAGATCCATGATGTTTAACACTAATGTCCCAAGGAGATTCTGGAGTGATGTCACATGGCGTTTGTTACTCGATAAATAGGATACCAACAAGGATCCTAACTGATTTAGCACCATTTGAGGTATCGAACCTAACCAAACCATCTATTGATCACTTACGAAGTGTTTGGTTGCATTTGTTTTGTACTTAGCCAAGGTGAACCGAGGGACAAGCTTGAAGCTAAGAGCACAAAATGCATGTTCCTAGGCTACTCTACTACTCAAAAGGGCTATAAGTGCATGACTTCTCAAAGAACAGAACAATTGTTTCAAGAGATGTCAAGTTCATTGAGCACCAAGGGTATTACGATAAGAAGGATTGGGGAGTTTGAAAGATTTGGCAAGATCACCATCGATAGAGCCGCTAGCCTCCAACATCTCCTTAGTCATCTTGGGGAATCCTCCTCCCTGAGAGAAGAACAATCTGAGAATGTTGAAACCAACCAACAAGGAGTGGAGACTACAAAAGATCAACCCAATACTGACCTTGGGAATACACATACCGCTCCAAACCCCATGGAAGAAACTGATACCACCCGAAAGCACACTCACCGAACCAAACCCACTTGACATGGAACAAGACCAAGCTCAAGATAAGGATGGTATAATCAAGATGTGGTTCAAGAGGATCACCATGATGAGGTTAGCCATGAAGCAGAAAAATCCTCCTCCTCCACCACCACCTCCTCTTCGGAGAAGCACTAGACAGAGGTTCGGACCCGAACATTGGAAGGTCACTAGAGTCTATTTTAACAACCAAGTCAGAAGATCCTATTCAAGCCGTGTGTTCGCTGACCTGTTACCAACCGCTCATCAAGCCTTCCTTGGAAAAATTGATGCTCAATGGATTCCACAGAGTTACGAAGAAGCCAAAGGGAGTAATGAATGGCTCGAGCAAAGGATGATGAGGTTGGGGCTATGAAAAGAAATCATACATGGGATGAAGCCGACCTACCTTTGGGAAAAAAAGGCTGTTAGTTCAAGGTGGCTTTTCACTATCAAATATCCGAGCAATGGAGATGTTGAGAGGTACAAAGCCAGACTTGTTGCAAGAGGATTCACACAGACTTATGGAGATGACTACACGTAAACGCTTTCCAACCGCCAAGCCGCATACAGTTAGAGTTGTTCTCTCTCATTGGCTACAAATCTGGATTGGGAGTTATGGCAAATGGATGTGAAGAATGCGCTTGCAAGGAGAACTTGAAGAAGAAGTGTACATGACTCCACCACCGGGCCTTGAAGACCCATTGCTCCAGAAAAGTTCTCCGCTTAGAAAAGCCATCTATGGACTAAAGCAATCTCCAAGAGCTTGGTACCACAAACCGAGCCGCACTCTCAAGAGAAAGGGTTCAAGAGATCCGAAGCCGATCACACATTGTTCACAATCCAAAGTCCACGAGGAATCGCAGTAGATCGGGTTTACGTGGATGACCTTATCATTTCCGCAATGATAAGGAAGGTATTCTCTAAACTAAAACATATCTTAAAACTGTATTTGATATCAAAGATCTTGGAGAACCAAAATATTTCCTAGGGATTGAAGTACGTCGCTTCGGAGGGCTTATTTCTATCACAAAGGAAATATACTTTGACTTGCTGAATGAGACAGGTAAAATAGGAGCAAAGCCAGCCAAAACTCCTCTTGCAGATGGCTACAAGGTCAAGCTTAACGGGGGAGAAAAAGGGAAAGAAGCTCAAGAAGAAGATCCATTAGACAAACCATATGCAGATCCTCTCCAATACCAAGACTAGCGGGTAAACTTATCTATCCGACTTTAATAAGACCTCGACTTATGTTTTGCCGTGAATCAGGTGAGTCAATACATGCAAAACCCACAGCCTACCATTGGAACATGGTGGAGAGGATACTCAGATATCTAAAAGGGAGTCCCGGACAAGGCATACGGATGGGAAAGAATGAGAATGCCGAGATTGTTGGTTATTGTGATGCGACTACGCCGGTGACACGTAATGATAGGAAGTCAACCACCGGATATTGCACATTCATTGGAGGGAATTTGGTGACATGGAAGTCTAAGCAGAAGGTAAGGTCATGTTCAAGCCTGAATCCGAGTATAGAGCAATGAGGAAGCTCACGGAAGAACTTATTTGGCTTAAGGCACTACTCACAGATCTAGGCATTGAAACCACAAGACCCATCACCATGCATTGTGACAATCAAGCACTATACACATTGCCAAAGAACTCTGGTTTCACGAGAGGACCAAGCATAGAAGTTGACCGCCACAAAGTCCGAGAGAAGATCAAAGAAGGAGTCACACTACCATGCTTTACAAGAAGTGAAGATCAACTAGCAGACATCTTCACCAAAGCTACGAGTCTAAAGGTTCGCAAACACATCTACAAAGCAACTAGGGCTTGGGATCCAACCCATCCTCGATCATATCCCCTACTCATAGACGCGAGCTTTTTCCTCATCATAGATTTTTTCCCAAGTGGTTTTTTTCTATGATGAGGTTTTTACCGAGGTAACGCTTACGTAGGTCCAAGCTTAGTCTTTGTTCACCGACGCTAAGCTCGAGGGGGAGTATCGAGAAAAGGCATTCCGCATAAGGCCGGGTACTATTCATCACGGGTACTATTCATCCCGAGACCCGAGATTACTATTCATCTCCGGAGATATTGAGAAAAATATTCCGCATATGATGTCGGATACTATTCATCTCGGGTCCTATTCATCCCGAGACCAATAATTACTATTATCCCCGTGGGTTATTCTATTTAGGGCTTCCTCCTTCTACTATAAAAGGAGGAAACCCCCTTTTCTTGTAACTTAACCTAATTTTTGTGCCTCTTATGGCTGAGGGAGAGCTGCATCTAATCTTCTTGTTTTCTTATTGAATCTCTTCTCTAATTCTCTATTTAATCCGCATAAATCTCTTAAAATCTATACTTGAAATCTCATAGGAGTTTCTAATGGTGAATTTCAGATTTATAGCAAGAAGACACATATGGAGGACGAATTAACACCTCTTGATGAGAATATGAAAAATCAATGCTTTCATTGACAAAGCTTTAACCATTTTCAAGACGATAGGCTTAAAAACGTAGTTATGACCTATCTAAATAGGAATGAGAGTGAATAGAAAGGTTGAATTGTCAATGTAGTTAAAGACTGCTACTAAGGTGGAGACGCAAGACAAAGTAAGAAACAAGCACTATAGCTTATCCCACAGTTCTATTAGGTCTTTCAATGTCATAGGAGTTTTTATGGTGAATTTTTGGAGTCAGAAAAGGAGACACTATGCATGACACAATACCTATTGATGCGAATATGAACAATCAATGTGTTCACTAACAAAGATTTGACCATTTCAAAGTAGCTAAAGCACGCTACCAAGGTGGAGACGCTTAATCTAAGTAAGATACAAGCAATATAGCTTATCTCCGAAGTTATGTTAGTTCTGGAATCTCATAGGAGTTTGTCATGCTGAATTTCAGAGTTATAGCAAGAAGAGCCATATGGAGGCCGAATAAACACCTAATGATGAGAATCTGAAGAATCAATGCTTTCATTGACAAAGATTTAACCATTTTCAAGACGATAGTCCAAAAAGCGTAGTTATGTCCCTTCTAAATAGAAATGAAAGTGAATGGAAAGGTTGACGGTAAAAAGTAGTTAAAGAATGCTAATAAGGTGGAGACGCAAGACAAAGTTAGAAACAAGCATTATAGCTTATCCCACAGTTCTAATAGGTCTTTGAACGTCATAGGAGTTTCTTAGGTGAATTTTGGGAGTTGAAGTAAGGAGACATCTACGCAGGTGACACAATACCTATTCAGTGAATACGAACGATCAATGCTTTCAACAAAGATTTGACAATTTCAAAATGATTGTCCCAAAAATGTAGTTATCACCCTTCAAGATAGAAATGAGAGGGAATATAAGTGTTTAGGTGTCAAAGTAATGAAGCATGCTACCAAGGTGGAGAAGCAAATCAAAGTAAGAAACATGCATTATAGCTTATCCCAGAGTTATGTTAGTTCTTGAAATCTCATAGGAGTTTCTAATGGTGAATTTCAGATTTATAGCAAGAAGACACATACGGAGGACTTAATTAACACCTCTTGATGAGAATATGAAAATCAATGCTTTCATTGACAAAGATTTAACCATTTTCAAGACGATAGGCTTAAAAACGAAGTTATGACCTATCTAAATAGGGATGAGAGTGAATAGAAAGGGTGAGGTGTCAATGTGGTTAAAGACTGCTGCTAAGGTGGGGACGCAAGACAAAGTAAGAAACAAGCACTATAGCTTATCCCACAGTTCTATTAGGGTCTTTCAATGTCATAGGAGTTTCTTATGGTGAATTTTTGGAGTCGTAGCAAGGAGACACCTATGCAGGCTGACACAATACCTATTGATGTGAATACGAACAATCAATGTGTTCACTAACAAAAAGTTGACCATTTCAAAGTAAAGTAAAGCATGCTACCAAGGCGGAGACGCTTAATCTAAGTAAGATACAAGCAATATAGCTTATCTCCGAAGTTATGTTAGTTCTGGAATCTCATAGGAGTTTGTAATGGTGAATTTCAGAGTTATACAAGAAGAGACATATGGAGGCCTAATTAACACCAAATGATGAGAATATGAAGAATCAATGCTTCATCGACAAAGATTTAACCATTTTCAAGACGATAGTCCAAAAACGAAGTTATGTCCCTTCTAAATAGAAATGAAAGGAACGGAAAGGTCGACGGTAAAAGTAGTTAAAGAATGCTAATAAGGTGGAGACGCAAGACAAAAGTAAGAAACAAGCATAATAGCTTATCCCACAGTTTTATTAGGTCTTGAATGTCATAGCAGTTTTATGGTGAATTTTGGGAGTCGAGCAAAGAGACATCTATGCAGGCGACACAATACCTATTGACGTGAATATGAACAATCAATGCATTCACTAACAATGATTTGACCATTTCCAAGATGATTGTGCCAAAAATGTAGTTATAACCCTTCAAGATAGAAATAAGAGGGAATATAAGTGTTTAGGTGTCAAAGTAGATGAAGCATGCTACCAAGGTGGAGAAGCAAATCAAAGTAAGAAACATGCATTATAGCTTATCCCAGAGTTATGTTAGTTCTTGGAATCTCATAGGAGTTTCTAATGGTGAATTTCAGAGTTATAGCAAGAAGACACATATGGAGGACGAATTAACACCTCTTGATGAGAATATGAAAAATCAATGCTTTCATTGACAAAGATTTAACCATTTTCAAGACGATAGGCTTAAAAACGTAGTTATGACCTATCTAAATAGGAATGAGAGTGAATAGAAAGGTTGAATTGTCAATGTAGTTAAAGACTGCTACTAAGGTGGAGACGCAAGACAAAGTAAGAAACAAGCACTATAGCTTATCCCACAGTTCTAGTAGGTCTTTCAATTTCACAGTAGTTTTATGGTGAATTTTTGGAGTCGAGAAGGAGACACCTATGCAAGCCGACAAAAATACCTATTGATGTGAATATTGTAGATTTTGAGTGAAATTTGTTTGAAGATCAGCAAAGAAAACAAGTTTATTGCTTTTTCTTAAAGGCTGAACGTTTGATTTTTTTTTTTACAAAGGGTGAACGATTTTCCTTTAGTTTTTTTGTTCTGATTACATAACACAATTATATATACATGAGATAAAAACAAAAACAGCAAAAAGAGAAACAACAAGAAGCACCGATTGTTTAGAAAAATATCATACAGCCTTTGTCGACTTTCATGACACGCTTGCGTGCCTTCTTCTTTCTATTGGGCTTTCCTTGACATGCTTAGTGCTTTCTTCCTCCTATTGAGCTTGTTTAAACCTCAATGGACCCAATTGACTTGTTCTTTGGGCCTCTCTTGGTCTTTCTCCAAGCCAACAATGTTTAATGGTGGAGAGGTGTGGGTTGCTCCCCTTTAACATTCCCTCAAGATAAAGCCGGTGGAAACCAACAAACCGATCTTGTAATTTAACGTATCACACACCTTGAAGATGTTGCTTTGGTGAAAATGTCCGCCACTTGATCTGAGCTCTTCACATAGGATGGAATTATGATTCCTTCACTTAACCTTCTCCGACGAGCGGCAGCCAACCTCTATATGTTTTGGTTCTTTCATGGAACACTGAGTTGGATGCTATGTATTGCCGCTCTGATTATCACAATGTAAGACAATAGGCTGAGATGATTCAATACCAAGATCTTTCAAGATTCTTTAACCGCATAAGCTCTCTCCAAGAATGTTCGCCATGGCTCTAAGATTCTGCCTCAAAGACTTGATCTTGAGATAACATTCTGTTTCTTGCTCTTCCAGGTCACCAAGTTACCTCCAATAAAGGTACAATACCCAGTTGTAGACTTCCTATCAATTTTATCTCCCGCCCAATCAGCATCACAAGACCCCACAATATCGTCGTTGAGTGCAGCCCATCCATATACCTTTGCCCGGTGTACCTTTAATGTACCTTAAGATTCTTTCGACTATTCTCCAATGATGCCCGCCGGAGCATGCATATGCTGGCTCACTTGGTCGGATCGCAAAAAAGATATCGTGTCGAGTAATGGTGAGATAGATCAGCTTACCCACCATCCTTTGGTATTGCTTCCATTCGCCGCCGGTTCCCCTTTGGCTCATCCTTATAGTTCTCCTCAATAGGTGTCTTGGCTTTGTAACCAAGCTTTCCGCCTCGATAATAGATCTAGAGCATACTTCCTTTCAGGAGAGAAACAATCCATCATCCAAATTACAAACTTCAATCCCAAGGAAATATCTCAACCACCCAGGTCTTTGATATCAAAGGACGCTTTAAGAAGCTCCTTAGTGTGCTTAATACCATCCACATCATTACCAATTATGATTATATCATCAACATAGACGAGAACCGCAACTATACCTTTTTCCCTTGCATCGGAATAAGGTATGATCCGCTTCGATCTCTTGAATCCATCTTCAAGAAGGCAGCCGCTTAACTTTTGGTACCAAGCTCTAGGTGATTGCTTAAGACCATATATTGCCTTCTTGAGCTTGCACACTTTGCTTTGATCAGACGAATCATGAAACCCCCCGTGGTGCCATATAAACTTCTTCTTCTAAGTCTCCTTGCAAGAAGGCATTCTTGACATCCATTCGCCAGAGATCCCATGATAGATCGGTTGCTATTGAAAGAAGAACTTTATCGAAGCAGCTTAGCTACAGGAGCAAATGTCTCCGCGTAGTCTTCACCATATTTTTGAGTATACCCCTTGGCAACTAACCGAGCCTTGTACCTTTCAATCTCTCCCTAACTTGTATACTTGATTGCGTAAAACCCATCGACATCCCACAACTTTTTTATTACTTGGCAAATTAACCATACTCCAAGTACCATTCTTACGCATGGATGCAATCTCTTCTTGCATTGCTTTCACCCATACTTCACTTAAGCATGCTTCCTCAGAATCTCAGGAACCTTGTGTGTTCTCTATCTTGGAAAGAAACGCTCGGTGTTCACTTGGGAGATGAGAAACCTAACAATAGCCTTGGATCGGATGAGCAATGGCTTTGTTGTTGTAATAAACCCTTGTATTCCTCCAGCTCAGGCCATGTCTCACTCTAGTACCTTCTTAGAGGTGGGGCTGATTCTTCCTCAGATTCTATCTCCTCGTAATCCTCAACAACTTCACCTTCCCAAGACGGGCTAGGATTCATCTTGTTGAGATTCCCTCCAAAAGATTTTCATTAGATTTTGGAGTAGATTCTCCTTCTTCAATGTTATCATTATCCCCACCTTCCTCATCGCTGTCTCCAACTGTTTGTTTGACCAATCTCTTCACACCTGGTTTAAGTGGTTTTGACCAACAAGCGTGTTTAAACCATCAAGTATAAATTGCAAGGTAGCGCTTGTCGCCGGGGAGAAGTGGAGGTCTTCTAAGCTTTTCCATTCTTTCTTATCAAAGAACCCAACCGGCTTCATCAAACTTAACATCTCCGAAATATACATTCTCCCAACCCCTGGTTCATAACATCCGCAATTTTTTGTGTTGAAGAGTACCCAATAAACATACATTCGATGCTCTTAGGTTCTAATTTGTTTCCCCGAGCCTCCGAATAAAGACATAACACACAGATCCAAATACCCTCGATGATCAATGCTTGGTTTGGTGCCATCCGTAACCTTATAGGGAGAAAGTCCTTCAAGTTGTTTTCGTAGTACGATTAATCAAGTAAAGTGACATGACCGCGATCTCCCCAATATTCCTCGGGAACTCCTCTCACAAACATAATGGTCCTTGCAACTTCCATTAAATGTCTATTCTGCGCCAGACACGCCCATTCCGCCGAGGAGTGTAAGAACAAGACGTCTGGTGAACAATACCTTGCTTCTCCAACAAGTCTTTAAACCGCTTATTCGTATATACTTCCACCGCTGTCACTTCAATACTTTTATCTTTGTTCCAGACAGGTTAACACATAATTGTAGAACTTCGCAAAAGCTTCAAAAACATGACTTTTTGATGGCAGGAGAGTAACCCATGTATACTTGGACTTCTCATCAATAAAGGATACAAAATATTTATATTGATCCCGGAAACACATGGGGCTGTCCAAACATCAGAATGAACTAGATCAAAGCATTCATTATAACAGAGATGACTCAGAAAAACAACTCTACAATGCTTCCCCAAGATGCATGCTTCACATCCTTGATGATCTCGATCTAGCTCGCAAAACGAAGTTTAAGGACCCGGGAGTGTGGATGACCAAGTCTAGCATGCCAAAAAGTGTCAACGCAACCAGACTTCATAACCGAGCGAAGAGCAACCGGCTGAATGCTATCCAAAACATAAAGGCCATTCTATTACTTCTTCCCCAATAGTCTTCCCCGACTTATCGTCTCCAAACAATACATCATCGAACTCAACACAGCCAAACACTCAAGATCCTTTGTCACCTTTTGAACCGATAATAAGTTGGACGAATTCCGGGCATATATAGACTTTTTGAGTTCTTACTAAACATTTCTAACTCCCAATTCCTCTAATCTCTATACCGTGTCCATTAGCAATACTACCTTTCCCAGAGTGTGGTTTAACATTCGCCAACAGCTCCGAGTCACTAATCATATGGTGTGTGGCCCCGAGTCTATAATAATGGGTTTATGAAGCTCGTAACCTAAGAAACTCTTACCAGATTCTCCGGCTGGATGCTTTGATGAGTGCATCCAAGTCCGACCTTCTCACAACATCATTGCTTCCAACAAAGAGCATTTCCTCTTGTATTATGACTCATTCCCCTCATAGACTTGGGTTTCAAAATGAGGATCGAAGGCCCAAAGATCTCTCCTTGGTATGTCCCCGACTTCATAAAGGGATCACACCATAGGTTATTCCTCTTCGCTTGGTTAAATGAGCCTTTACTCACGTAAGCCGTTTCACTAGTTCCTTGGAAGAGACCTCTTGATCCTTCCTCCTTCCGGATCATCATGCATACTTCATTTAGACTAGGAGCTTTTCAAACCTCAAAATACGGTGAATCAATCCTTGAATGATCCGCTAAGAGTAAGTAGAAGTCCAAATATTTGATCTTGCCCCGCCTCATTCAACTCCTTCACATCAAAAAGGGGTGGTCTAAGCAGATCCAGTTCTGCCCATAAACCCCTGCAATTCTCCAAAAAGTCCTTGAACAATCTTCCTCTGTTGAATATCGTTCAAGGCTTTCTTAACCTCAAAGATTTGCCGAGATCGGAAACATTTCCATAAACACTCATAAGAGTGTCCCAAAGCTCCTTGCAGCTTCATAATAAGAATACGCCGCAAGGATAGATTGCTCTAGTGAACTTTGGAGAACCGCAAGAACAAGCTGGTCCTCTTGAATCCACTTATAATCATCTTGGCCCGCCGGGTTTTGGAGTGGAGACTCCACAACTCCTTCATCCGCTTCAGCCTTCTTTTTTGTCTTTTGACATATCTTGAGAACCTTCAATAGCTCCCATAGCCACGGCTTTCAAGGCAATTTTGTGGTTCTCGACCACTGAAGATAATTGTTTCCCTTGAGAACGATCGGAAGAGTGATTTGCTTCGATTCTCCATTTGGAATATAGGGTGATAAAGGTTTGTATTGCAAAAGAAAGTAGGTCTTCGTGAACTAATCTGCTCGATACCATGTAGATTTTGAGTGAAATTTGTTCGAAGATCAGCAAAGAAAAAACAAGTTTATTGCTTTTTCTTAAAGGCTGAACGCTTGATTTTTTTTTTTACAAAGGGTGAACGATTTTCCTTTAGTTTTTTTGTTCTGATTACATAACACAATTATATATACATGAGAAACAAAACAGCAAAGAGAAACAAAAGAAGCAACCGATTGTTTAGAAAAAATATCATAAGCCTTTGTTGACTTTCATAACATTAGTGCCTTCTTCTTTCTATTGGGCTTCCTCGACATGCTTGTGTGCTTTTCCTCCTATTGGGCTTGTTTAAACCCCAATGGACCTAATTGGACTTGTCTTCTTGGGCTCTCCTCTTGGGTCTTTCCCGTGCCAACAATGTTTAATGGGAGAGGTGGGGTTGCTCCTTTTAACAAATATGAACAATCAATGTGTTCACTAACAAAGATTTGACCATTTCAAAGTAGTTAAAGCATGCTACCAAGGTGGAGACGCTTAATCTAAGTAAGATACAAGCAATATAGCTTATCTCCTAAGTTATGTTAGTTCTTGGAATCTCATAGGAGTTTCTAATGGTGAATTTCAGAGTTATAGCAAGAAGAGACATATGGAGGCCGAATTAACACCTAATGATGAGAATATGAAGAATCAATGCTTTCATTGACAAAGATTTAACCATTTTCAAGACAATAGTCCGAAAAACGTAGTTATGTCCCTTCTAAATAGAAATGAAAGTGAATAGAAAGGTTGACGTGTCAAAGTAGTTAAAGAATGCTAATAAGGTGGAGACGCAAGACAAAGTAAGAAACAAGCATAATAGCTTATTCCACAGTTCTATTAGGTCTTTGAATGTCATAGCAGTTTCTTATGGTGAATTTTGGGAGTTGTAGCAAAGAGACATCTACGCAGGCACACAATACCTATCGACGTGAATATGAACAATCAATGCATTCACTAACAATGATTCGACCATTTCCAAGACGATTGCGCCAAAAATGTAGTTATAACCCTTCAAGATAGAAATAAGAGGGAATATAAGTGTTTAGGTGTCAAAGTAGTAAGCATGCTACCAAGGTGGAGAAGCAAATCAAAGTAAGAAACACGCATTATAGAGTTATGTTAGTTCTGGAATCTCATAGGAGTTTCTAATGGTGAATTTCAGAGTTATAGCAAGAAGACACATACGGAGGACTTAATTAACACCTCTTGATGAGAATATGAAGAATCAATGCTTTCATGGACAAAGATTTAACCATTTTCAAGACGATAGGCTTAAAAACGTAGTTATGACCTATCTAAATAGGAATGAGAGTGAATAGAAAGGTTGAAGTGTCAATAGAGTTAAAGACTGCTACTAAGGTGGAGACGCAAGACAAAGTAAGAAACAAGCACTATAGCTTATCCCACAGTTCTATTAGGTCTTTCAATGTCATAGGAGTGTCTTTTGGTGAATTTTTGGAGTTGTAGCAAGGAGACACCTATGCAAGCTGACACAATACCTATTGATGTGAATATGAACGATCAATGCGTTCACTAACAAAGATTTGACCATTTTAAAGTAGTTAAAGCATGCTACCAAGGTGGAGACGCTAGTCTAAGTAAGAACAAGAAATATAGCTTATCCCCGAGTTATGTTAGTTCTTGGAATCTCATAG